>JARYGA010053401.1:0-68572 GCA_030545235.1 Helianthus tuberosus
CAGTTTTTTGGGCTTGCCCCGAGTTTTTTGGGCATGTCCCCAGTTTATTGGGCTTGTCCCCAGATACTAACTCTTCCTTTTGCAGTTGGCTTAGTCCCAAGTTATGTCTTATTTCAGGTTTCTAAAGCTAAACAGCTAAGGATCCTAGATCCTAACTTCATACAAGGGTTTGTTTTTTGGTTATCATGATTGTAAGTATTAAGGATTTAGGATCCTAACTTGGATTCTCTGGTATGATCTTTATTTACTCTAATTTTATTCTTGATTTGTCTATGTTGCCCTTGGTCTTTGACAAAAGGATATGTGATCCTAAAATTATCTCACTTTTTAAACTTTTCAATTATAGGATATTTGATCCTTGATCATATCCTAAACTTTTTGATATAAGCTAATTTTTATACTTTCATTATTAACTTGTAAGTTCAAAGGAATATGCAATAATAATTGAAAGGTAAATAGACACAGAATGAACAACACAAGATAGCCAAAAGTTAAATGTTTTATTTATTCATCCATAGTTAAACCCTTCAAAGGTTGTCAAAATTACCTACCCCAAGCATCTACCAGCAATACGTGGCCCGTCCGCTGGGGTAGGTAAAGGGTGTCCATATTAACAAAGTCTAAGGTGCATGAAATAAAGATGGCAGGATAATAGTGGCTTCATCCCCCAAACAGAGGATCCCTCCACCAGCTATCATCCTACTTATTGTCCCAAGGATCCGTAATCCTTAAACCTAAATACTATTGTTCAAGTACAGACCAGCATTGTTTAAAAACACCATTAAACAAAAACTATTAAACCATAAAAAATGGGCCCCGGCTGCGTCTAGATAAATCCATCATCGCCCATTGTTACAGCCTAAACCTTCGCTGCATCATCACCACCAGCTACCTCTTCCACTGGATCCTTCACCCCGCTGCTACCAGCCTCAATTGCCAAGACCTCCTCAGCTTCCTCTTCATCATCCAGCTCCGTCAGCTTCTGCCTCCAAGCCTCTTGGTCCAAGGCAGACCTGTCAAAAGCAGGATCCTCAGCCTCCTTAGCCATTTGCAGCTTGATCTTGAGCATGGCAATTGTAGCAGAAAGCTTAGCCCCTTCCATCACCTCTTCCTTCTCCTGCTAGGCTGTGATCTGGGTCAGGACCAACTCCTTCTTCACCAGGTTAAGATCCTTCTCAAGGGAAGAGATCTTCTTGTCTTCGGCCAGGAACATCTGCTGGAAGTCTAGGTTCTTCTGCTCAGCCTCTACCAGATTGTGATCAAGGAGCATTTGGATCTCAGCAAATTTCTGCATAAAATAAGTATACAATCAGGATCCGTTATCCTCAGAAAGGAAGCTTCAGACTTAAGGATTCAGGATCCTTACCTCGGAGACATATTCTTCGAACTGGTGTTGGATGAGAGGGAGGCCTTCAGTGGGCTCAATGGTCTTTCTTTTCTTGGCACCCTTGCCCCGTGTGCTCATGCCCTTAGGATTTGGGATGCTTGGGCTTGCAGCCAGCTCCTTTTTTATGGACTTTGAGGAGGCGAATGCATCAAGGTCACTCACACTGAATCTGGAAGCAGATTTAGAGGATTTGCCAGCACCTACAAATGCAAAACACAGATAAGTATTCATTTTTACATTCATTTAAATATTTATTCACACATAGATTTGGATACTTACTTGACATTGTGTAGGAACTGGAGGATGCTTCTTGTGTATCCTTTGTTTTAGCTTGAAACGTTCTGACAACAGGATCAAGCTTCCAAAAAGCAGAAATCCTATCTTTTGTTGCAGGTGTTTCTTGAATGTGAGAAAGCGAAATAGCTGCACAGCAAAAACAGAAAAAAAGGATCAGTTATCCTTAAAAGTAAAAGAGTCCTACTATGATCCTTGTCCAAGGATCCCATATCCTACCCTGGATGATCCATCTTTTGGGAAGGTCTTTCCCATCTGGAATTGAGTCCCTCCTTACAAAAAAGAACTGGTTCCTCCAGTGGGTATCATTTTTGGTGGTTTTGAGGATTGGATAAGGCTGACCAGGTTTGTGTTTAAACAGAAAGCGATGAGAACCGTGGCTAACAAGGTTGTACATTTGACTCAACTCAGACACCCCTATTTCAACACCCTCCTGCTCGATGGTGTTTTCAAGGGTATAAAGAGCTCTCCACATCATTGGCATGGCTTGTATGTAGCACATGCCAGTGAGTGTGAAGAAGGATTGTGTAAAAGCAGGGAAAGAATAGTTGAACCCTATCACAAAAGGGGCTGCCGAAAAAGTGATCCAGGCATCGGAGATACAATCGCTCTTCATCGATTCAATCTCAAGATCGGTGAAATGGCAGAGTTCCAGCGAAGGGTTTTTGGTTACACCCTGGATATTCAGGGGGCTGTCCTTCCTAGGATCCTTGGCAGGTGAGGATCGGAGGGTCATCTTTGCCATGGATGCTCGGAGAATAAAGGATCAGAAGAAGAAAATTTAGAGAGAAAGGAAAGAGAGACACCTGTTGGAGTCTCCGAATGAAGATTTAAAGGAGAGAAATGCTCGAATTTAAATGCATTTTTATCCTTATCTCTAATTATGTATATATAATGATGATTGTGCAGGGAAGTCTTGTCGTTGACGTCATCCTCGCAACGGCTAGTCCTATCGCAACGACTATATTTTCACTAACCAACTCGTTCGAGATAAAGCAGAAAATATGACTCATTTATTGTATTTAATTCCTCATATTTTGGGGGCAATTGTTAGGGATGGATTTTCACAGTTTGTGGATAAAGGATCCTCAAGTGCAGCCAGGATCACGGATCCTCAGTTCAGTTTGAATTAAGGATCCTCAGAAGACGTTGCAGGATTAAGGATCAAGGATCCTCATTATGATCCTTATACTAACAATTGTTTCCATTATATTTGAACTTGTTTTGCAGGAGTATTCGAGTGGGACTTGGTCTTGCCGAGATTCCAGGAGAATATGCCTTCTAATTCTGCACGTGCAAGGCCTTCGTGACCGTTGTGGAGATCGTGGGAAGCTAGCACCATTTTCAGATTGTTAGTTTGTTAGCTTATTTCTATTTTTAAATGGGGATAACAAGCTAGATTAGATTATTATTAGCAACACACACTACTCTCATGAACTCTCTGTAACTTATTGGCAATTACACACTTTTTGCACACTAGTGATCCTTGTAACAAGCTTGTTATCATCCCGATTTGTAAACATTGTTTGTTTAATATACCTGGTGATCGGTAGTTTCCATCACCCGAGGTTTTTTGTGCCGGAGATCATACATTGATCAAGGGCTTTTTCCTCGTATAAATCCTTGTGTCCAACATTCATTTCATTCATACATTGTTCATACATTTGTTCATTAATTCTAGCATCACACCTCACAAAATCGGATTTGGTTGCATTATCCTTGTGTGATTTTTGACCAAAACAATGGCTACTCGGTACTATCATTTGCTTAGTGAAATGCATTCATACAAGGTTACTGCTACACAATAAGAAATGGTCATGCGCTTTGCTGAAGCTTTACCACCTAAGTGGAGTCAATTCATTGACTTGCTAAAGCATACTGGTGTCCTAGATACGCTTAGTATTTATGAATTCATTCAGAAGCTTGAAAACAAGGATGAAGAAGAAATTCGAAAGGAAAAACGAATTCCAGTTCCCCAAAATCCTGAGATATACTTTGGAGGTATTAACACCGGAGTTAGTACCAGTCCTCAACCGAAGCTAAAAACCGCATTTGTGTCAAATACAGATCCTTATGGGAGACCATTCGACCCAGCAGCCTATCTACCACCACCAAAACCAGCACAACCTTCTGGTCCTCTCACAGACCCTTATGGGAGACCATTCGATCCAAAAGCCTATCTTCCTTTTTCACAAGCTGCTGTTCCTCAACAAACCCGACAACAACCATCTTCTTTTGATCCTAAAGCCTATTTTCCCTTCACACAAACTGCTCGACAACAAACCTAACAACCAGCTCCTCAACAAGCCTTTTATGGAAACAACAATTCTCAACAATCAAACCCCAACACCATTAGATTTGATACCTCAAACTTCACCAAAGTCATTGTGGAAGGTGCTCGGGAACATATAGAACTTCTAAACACAATGGTGAGTGCTTATTGTGGATTAGTCTCCGGTCAAATTGGGAACATTAATTTGACAGATGAAGACTATCAATAAATAGACAAGGAGGAAATGGAACTGATGGATATTAAATGGGCATTTGCGAGTGCGGTTAGAAGAGCTAAAGACTACATGAGAAGATCATGTAGAACTAGCTTGGAGAGTAAAAGGGATACTAACTATGGTTTTGATAAGGATGCAGTTACGTGCTTCAATTGGGGTGAGAAAGGTCACTTCAAGCGGGAATGCACTCGACCCAGCAGACAAGGAAATCAAAATCCTTTCAGAAACCAGTCAAGCTCATCCAATGCCAATCAAGTCAACAATGAAAGGAGCATTATAGCAGTTAAGAACCCAGGTAACTCAAACCAGTTGGGGCCTTCCAACTCAAACAGGGCCTTAGTAGTTCATGCAGATGAAGGATGTGACTGGTCAGTTCAATTGGGAAATCATGGAAATGGAGGAACTGCTTGTTATGCTAAGATCATCAAGTAAATCAAACATGTTCACAGCGAGGAGTTCTCTGAGGATGATGACAGTTTCAGGTACAGCGGTAGCTCAGATGAGGAAAGCTCAAATGTGGGTGGTTATGGTTCAGATTCATATGTAAAGGAAAATCTTGATGCTGAGGTTGACGGTTTGCAGAAGGAAGCTGAGGACCTGAAAGCAGCTGAGGAGCTTAAAAGTCAGATATCTGTGTTGATAAGGAAAGCTAAAGTCGCATCCAAGGAAATGGAAAAATTCTTCACCGAGGATGGATCTTTCTCTTATCAAACTGCCTTTATGGTAACTGCTGCAATTTCGACTAGTAAGGTACACACCGAAACATCTAGTGTATGCAATGATTGTGTAGAATTGAAACGTAAGCTTGAAGTAGTTACTAGTCACAATTAGGGATTGGTAGTTGACCTTTCGAAATGCATGGAGGCAAATATAGCTCTAACTCACAATGAAAAAGAATTCAAATATGTTATTGAAACGCTTAAGCAAAGTGTATCTGAATTAACAAAAACAATTTTCAATAAGCAAACGGGCATTAATAAGTATATTAATATCATTGAAAAATTAAAGAAGGAGTTAGCCAATGTCAAATCATCGAGGTGCTTGATCATATCATCGAGGTTCAAAAGCTGAAAGGAGATGTTAAGTGCATTGGGTATAAATCGTGTCCACCTCCGTTGAGCACAATTATACCAAGTTACCTGAAGAGGAGGAAATGCCACGGTTTGAACCATCTCTTAATCCTGGAGAGTTTCCAGCAGGATTAGGGTTCAAACTGGATGATTCATCAAAGAAATCTGAAAAGACAAAAAATGTGTCCTGTGTTGCGGAACTAAGTCCTCCAAGAATTGAGGATTATGCTTCATCAGATGATGTATCAGATGAATCAGAGGCGAGTTATCAGGATCAATCTCTTGATAAGAAGAAAGGAGTAGAAATTCCAGTTGAGAATCACATCTTGTGTGATCCTCCTACTCCAGTTGCCCCTGTTGCACAATCAGTTGCAAAACAAGAGATTGATTCGATCAAATCTGTGGAGGAATATGTGTCTACGTTTAAGGGCGATAATGTGTTGGATACTTCGATTGGTGATGATAAAATTTACTTAAACAAGGATTTCCCAATTAAAAATGTTAATCCATCCATAATTGATAGAGTTTTGGAAGATTTTACCAGTAAGTTTTTGGGTAAGGCGATCCCGAGAGTTACAGTAACTCAGTGTGATCCTATTCCAAAATCTGAGCTCGAAAGAAGAAAAAGGGAAAGGAGGTTAAATTTGTGGCCTCAAGCGGTACTGACGAAGTTGAGACTTTTGAAAAAAAAATCCAATACTGGTTTTGTCCAACAAGTCAAAATTTTGAAACATAACAATAATAACAATTACACTCAACATACAAATGGGTGTGATAATGAAACAAGTACCTCAAGGCCTACGAATTCAACATCGGGACATCAAATGGAATCTCCTAAATTTGTTGAAAGGAGATCATGTTTTAAATGTGAGGAATTTGGTCATATAATCAGAAATTGTACAAACCCACCAAAAGAAAAGTTTGTTGAAAAAGCCCCTCCTGAAAAGGATTACCAACGTCGTTCTGTATCACCTAAACAAGACAAACATACTGTTAAGGAACAAGATGCAAAACAAAGATGCAAAAATGTTAAGGTAATATAGAAGGCTTTAAAACCGAATGTTGTAGAAAAGGAACCAAGTTCATCAAACTTGTTAAAACCAGAAGTGTCAAAACCTGTAAATAATTTTTAATCTGGTAAACGTCAACAAACTTGGAAACCAAAAACCGGTACAGTTTCAGGGGGAGGCACACCATTTCCAGATCATCAAGAAATAGAAATCACATTTCTTGATGATAAGGGTCGACCCAAGACCACTAAGACTTGGGTCCCCATCTTAAACTGATCATGTAGTGTATTGTGCAAGGTGTTCCAGGAGGAACTATCAGTAGTCTTTGGATTGTTGATAGTGGGGCATCCTGGCACATGACAGGTGACTTAAGGGTCCTGTACCATGTGAAAAGCATTAGGGGAGTTTATGTTGCCTTTGCGGGTGATAAAGGTGGTTATATCATTGGGGAAGGAATGATTTCAAATGGTGTTTTTAGTTTTGACAAGATCAATTATGTCCGACAAATTGATCACAATCTTCTTAGTGTTTTGTAAATCTGTGACAAGAAGTTCACGGTTCATTTTGATGATACCGGTTGTTGTGTGCTGAAACCCGGTTTCAAAAATTCCCAAGGAATGGATTCTGTAGACGGCTCCAAGAATTAATGATTTGTATATTCTTAACATGAGTTAAGCTATTACCACGTCTGCACAAGTTACATGTTTTGTCTCAAAGGCCACTGAAAAGGAGTCCATATCTTGGCATAGACGTATGGGTCACATTCACTTGAGGAAAATGAACCATTTGGTGAGAAATAATCTTGTGAAAGGTGTGCCAGTCAAGAGTTTTCATTTACAAGATGTCTGTGTATCGTGCCAAAAAGGAAAACAAGCGAAGAAGTCCCATCCGATCAAGAAAGTCAACACTATCAACATGCCTCTTGAACGCCTTCATATGGACCACTTTGGACCTATGAAGCACAAGACTACATTTGGAGATGCTTATTGTTTGGTTGTTACTGATGACTATTCAAGATTCTCATGGGTAGCAGTGATGGCACAAAAGAGTGAGACCCTGGGAATCCTCAAAAATCTTCTCACTTTACTTGAAAATTCGTACACTTTGAAGGTAAAGTGAATTAGAAGTGACAATGGCACGGAGTTCAAGAACCAAGTGATGGACGAGTTCTATACTTCTAAGGGAATTTTGCATGAATACAGTTCTCGATATACTCCTCAACAAAATGGTGTCGCTGAGAGGAAGAATAGAATGCTTATCGAGACGGCAAGAACTACGTTAGTTAAGTCGGAGCTTCCTGTTCAGTTTTAGGGGGAGGTTGTGGCTACTGCATGTTATACTTTGAACATAGTTCTTACTGTTAAAAGGCATAGGAAAACATGTTTCGAATTGTTGCACAAAAGGAAACCGGATGTGTCGTACTTAGAACCGTTTGGAGCTCCATGCACTATGATGGATCCACATGGCAAGTTTGGTCCGAGGGCTATAGAAGGTTTCTTTCTTGGGTATGCTACTCCAAATTTTAGGGTGTGGAATCTGACAACTAAAAAGATTGAGGAATGGGGTGAAGTCAGGGTTCAAAGGTACACTGAATGTGTAAGAGCTCCGGGTGCTCCGTGGATGTTTAATTATGATGGACTGTTTGACTCCTTTATTCTGCCAAACTTTGATAATGCGTCTACAGCAGCACAAATGTTACTTGAAAGGGATACTGCAGTTAACTCATCATTAGTGCGACCGATCATTGTTAACAAACAAGAGTCGACTTTGGTTAATAATGTTGTTCAAAATGAGGAGTTTGAAGATGCAGCTGATTATAATGTTTCGTCGGAAGATGAGGAGTTTCATGATGCAAATGAAGCAACTTCAGCTCCTGTTCATGCTCATGTTCAAGGTGTTTTTGAAGCAACTTCTCAGGTGCAGAATCAAGACAACGCTGAAGGGAATGCATCCACATCTACCGCGTCTCCAGGCATCTATTTGGTGGTTGATTTGAATATCAACAATTTGGGTATTAATGCTTGAGTTCCTGATGTTCCTGAAACTCGAATTCATGATACTCATCCTCGGTAGAATATTATTGGAGATGTCCAAACTGGTGTGCAGACACGTAATCAGCTTCGAAACAACCAGAATGCTGGGTTGTATTCGGCAATTAGTGAATCCGGGGAACAAAATGATTGGTCTTTCTCCTGCCATGTTTGTCAAGTTGAGCTGAAATCATGGAAGGAGATGATGAAAGACGATTCATGGGTTGAAGCAATGCAAGATGAACTTCAGCAGTTTCAGAAATTGGGCATGTGGAAATTAGTTGACAGGCCCCCGAACTACAAGAAGATTGGTACTCGATGGGTTTATAAGTGCAAAAGGGATGACCGAGGTGTTGTTGTAAGAAACAAAGCGAGATTGGTTGTCCAGGGCTTTAATCAGGTAGAAGGTATTGATTATAATGAAGTTTAAGCACCAGTGGCACGTCTTGAGGCGATAAGGATTTTCTTAGCTTATGCGTCCTTCAAGAAGTTTACGGTTTATCAAATGGAAGTGAAGAGTGCGTTTCTTCATGGTGTGGTCGAAGAAGAGGTATATGTTGAGCAACCGCTTGGTTTTGAAGATCCGATTCATCCTGACAGAGTTTGGCTTCTGAACAAGGCACTTTATGGTCTTCATCAAGCTCCGATGGCTTGGTACGAAACGTTTCCATCCTATCTGTTGCAGAATGGCTTTCGACGTGGTTTGATCGACTATACTCTCTTCATTAAAGAAAGAAACGAGGATTTGTTACTGGTTCAAGTGTATGTGGATGACATCATTTTCGGGTCTACAAATGATGAAATATGCAAGGAATTCGAGCGGGTGATGCAAGAGAAGTTCGAGATGAGCGCAATGGGAGAAATGAATTTCTTTTTGGGTTTGCAGGTTCATTAGTCTGAGAAAGGAATCTTCATTCATCAAACCAAGTACGTTGGGGATATCTTGAAATGATTTCAGATGGAAGACTCGAAACCAGTGGGAACTCCTCTGGCTCAAAATCATGGGATTACTCCTGATGGAAAGGGTGAACATGTGGAACCATCTCTCTATCATGCTATGATTGGATCTCTCATGTATCTTACCGCTTCAAGGCCCAATATTATGTATCCAACGTGTCTTCTTGCTCGTTACCAGTCCAATCCGAAGGTTTCTCATATGATGGCTGTTAAGAGGATTTTCGTTATCTGAAGGGTTGTCCAGACACTGGTCTGTGGTATCCTAAGGATGATAACTTCGATTTGATTGCATTCAGTGATTCTGATCATGGCGGCTGCAAAATTGATGCAAAGTCAACATCAGCGGGATGTCAGTTCTTGGGGAATCGCCTAGTCACGTGGTAATGTAAAAAGCAGACCTGTGTGGCCACTTCAACATGCGAGGCTGAGTACATTTTGGCTTCTAGTTGCTGCTCCAAGGTTTTATGGATCCAGCAGCAAATGCGGAACTACGGTTTTGAATTCCTAACTACTCCTATTTATGTTGATAATGAAGTTGCTTTATAGATCACTCGTAATCCTGTACAACACTCTAAGACCAAACACATCGAGATTAAGTATCATTTCATACGAGATTGTTATGAAAAGAAACTTATCGATGTTATGAAAATCCACACGGATCACCAACTTGCCGACCTGTTTACAAAAGCTTTTGATAAATCACGTTTTGATTATCTTCTTTTGGTCAATCGCATCAAGGTGAAACCCGAGTAGATCATCTTCGGCAAATCATTTTTGTAAATATTTTCTTAAAAACTAAAAAATACAAAAAGATTTTCAATTTATTTAATTTTTGCATTTTAGGGGGAGAAATTTTATGAAAATACAAAAACATCTGGAAATTTCAAAAATCCAAAAATATGTTTTTACTTATTTACCGCTTTCTGTCTTTACTTTTGAAAAATTGAAAAATTACAAAAACATCAGAAAATTGAAAATTCCAAAAATATGTCTTTTAGTTATTTATTTTCTGCATTTAAGAGGGAGAAATTCAGAAAAATCCAAAAACATTGAAAATTTTCAAAAATACAAAAACATTAAAAAATCCAAAAAATCAAAAATGAGTTTCTTGGAAAGATAAGAGAAGATGATGATACACCAGTGGTCGGTCAAATACAGTTAAATATGCAAAATGAAAAACGATAAGCAGCTTTACTAATGATGTATCGGTAGGCTCACAATCAGATTAAAACGTGCAGGTTGATATAAAAATAACGAATTGCAAGCCAGGTGGGAACCATTCATTGGCATATGGTCTTAGTACCGAAATTTCGTTTGATAGTATGCCGAGGTTCTGAGATATACGGTCTTTATGCTGATTTATCATCTGGGTATCATGGTTGAATCTTTTACCGAAAAATAACGGGGACGTAAGTCAAGATCTTCCATGATACCATACATACGTGTAAATATTGCATACGACCTCAATAAGTGATAAACAATCACATGTCCAAAATGAATAAGTCATAAAATATCACAGTTATCCGGGAGTCAAGTTCGTCTCTTTGTCGGTACGATGGTACTAACCTGTTCACGGACTTGCTCCTGTGCCCTCATGCATCTGAAAATCAAGTTCCTCATCAATAAGTTATTTAATAACATAGGGCTTGTTTTCAATCAAGAATATGTGAGTATCTCACAATCTATACGTTGAAAACAGACGATAAACGGTATACTCACCGGTAAGATGAATTCTCATGCATGTCTTGATACGGAAATGTGTCGTGAGTGGATAAACACCGGCGAGTAATATAAATCATACATTAAAAGTGTATCTCCTAATCATTATTACATCTGATAAGCTGAGCTTACGTGGACAACAATACCGATAATTGTGGTAGGATGCTTATCGTAATTTTTACAAGAAACAAAAATCCGTTTTTGACAAGATCGTAAGCTGGTATGATTCTCTTACCTTGAAACTCGAAAAAGGTGGTAACTTAGTGTACAGGTAGTTTATGTTGTTAATGTTTGTTTTAGTTTACTTCTTTTCAATTTGATTTTTAGGATTTTAATTTTTATTCATTTTAAAATTGATTTTTCTTGATTAGCCGAAGTTGACACTCGAATGTTTTCTACCGTGAAAAAGCCCAAAACGAACTTGTCTTTAATATCGCAACTTCATAAAAATCCGTTTTGCAAAATTGCTAAACATTAAAACAATTTCTGTTTAAATCTGTTCATGGTACTTCTAAGTTGGTGATTTTTGTTTGGAAAGGTTCACGAAGAACCAAAGGTTCAACGAAGAACCTCTGGCCAACGAAGAACCATTCTTCGTGTGGATTCTTCGTTGCTTTGGGCCTTAACGAAAAACCACAGGTTCTTCGTGGATCATGATATTTGGGCTTAACTGTTTTTAGCCCATCTCAGGTTCTTCGTGGCCCCCATCTTGGGTTCTTCATGGGATATGGGTTCTTCGTGGGGCACGGGTTATAAAAAGGGGTCAGGTGTTAGTTAACTTTATCATAATTTCAAAAATCACTCATCACTTTTCTCTCTCTCTCTCTCTCTCTGCAAATCCTTTGCTCAACTGTTCATCTTCTTCGAGAAAACCCTAACCGACTCAAAAATCAATATCGCATCTTCACAGATTCTCTGTTTTTTTTTTGTGTCCAATGAATGTTTGAAACTTTTTAGTTCTTTGATGTTTGATGAGATATTGTACAAAACTATTCTTGTTTTTGCTTTGGTTTTGAAAATGATTAAGATTTGTAACAGTTTATTTGAAAGTATTGAGTATAGGGAATAAAAGGCTTCAAATGTTCATGATTAAAACCTAATTTTAACTGTCTTCTGTTGTTTGAAATCAATGTTCTTGTCGAAAAATCAAAGATGAGATGAATAGTTAGATGATATTTTGTTGATAGTTTGAAGATTTTGAATGAAATTGAATGTTTGGGTTATAACCATTAAAACAGGGGTTTTAGGATCTTGATGATAAGATCTTGACCTTTGAATGTTTCTTAAGATGTCGGTAATACACTGGGTTTTGTGTCGATTTAGTTTGTCAGTTTGTTTAAATGGTTCATGTTAGTTGATTAAATGTTTGAATTAAGCACTTGAATTTAATGTACTGTTTTAAAGTTAATGGAGACGAAGAACTAATAACAGAAGAAGAACCCCTAACAGTGATGAAGAACCATTCTTCGTTGTCTTTGTGACGAAGAACCTCTTTGTGGCCAACGAAGAATTGAAATGGGTTGACTAAGGTTCTTCGTGGATCTTTAGTCAATGAAGAACCTAATTTTTCGTGAAGACAGGTTCTTCGTCCAAGGTTTGGTTCTTCGTCCACTACTATCTCAGTGAAAACAGGTTCTTCGTGGGTTCTATACTTAGTGAAATTTTGATTTTTCACCAAGTGAAATGTCCACCGTTCAATGTCCATAAGTTCAAGTGTAGTAGCAATTGTCTTTATTTATCTCCTTATTGTGGACGTTTTCTTGTGCATAATGGCTCCTAAATAACAGAAAAGGAAACCCACTACTAAGAAGACGGATAAAACGGAGGAACAGATCATGTCTGAACCTCGATACAATATGGTAGCATACCTGGATCCGGAAGGAAAGATAACAGAGTTCAAGGAAATTACAAGGTGGCTACGCGAGTCAAGGATAAATGAGGCGATTACTCATCAGACGCCAGTATACAAGACATTAGTGAAAGAGTTATGGGATTCGGAAAATGTAATAGAGGTTGACGGAAAAGAAGTAATTCGCGGGCAAGTGAAGCAACGGAATGTGGATGTCTCAGCCGAAATTTTCAACGCCGTCATGCAACTAAATGACAATCCAGAAGCTCCAGATTCTGTTCCAATTATGTGTCAGCGTGGGTGTTTGCTGCGTATGAAGTGTACTGACAATATCTTCGGAGGGCAAATCAACAAAATATACTTGCCGATGCGCTACAAGGTCAAGATGATCGAGGATAAGTTTGGGCGAAAGAAATTGGATATTTTTGGTGATACAGATTCTGAAAATGATGGTGAATACGAATGTGGTGAAGGTGGTGATGGTGGAAATGTAGGCGAAAGTGCAGCGAGTGCTCGTGGTGGTGATAAGGCAGATTCTGATTTAGATGACAATCCGCCTGAACCAGGTATTGAGCATTATATAGACGAGCGTAGGATTCGTCAGGTGCGCATAATTCGTATGGCCGATCAGGATGAAGACTATGTGCCTTCTGACACTGAGGCAGCAGATCTTCGGAAAAAGAAACAGGCTGCTGTTCGAAGAAATAAGAAGATAAGAAAGACTGTTGGTACCTCTTCATCTGCACCTACCTCTGTATAATAGGAAACAGTTGCTGAACCTGTATAAAAAGAAGAGGTCAATCCGCAGTTTGCTTTCACTGCTGAGGAAACTACAGCAATGATGGCCTCGCTTTCTGCAACATCTCAACCACCTCCAACGATGACATCCGCCATTGAGACTCCAGTTGTACCTCCACCGGTTGAACCACAACAAGCTGGAACTTCATATGTTCAGCAACAACGATCTGAAGCTCATCGGCGAAGCTCTGAACGCCGTGGGAGAATGTTCTCAGAGATGGGATCGGATGAAAAGGTAAACTTTTTATTATCTCAATTACAAGCTGCTGCTAAACATATAAATCGGCATACGGAGTTCATGACCGCAAACAGAAAAACAGTGGTCAAACAACAAGTGGAGATTAATAAGCTGAAGGAAACTGTGAGCAATCAACAGGCTGAGATTATACAACTCCAAGCTGAGAATGAAAGATTGAAAGCTGCCGATGATGAGCGTGCAAGGCAGTTATTACAAATGTGAGCTGCTAATAACACTCGTGGTATTGAGCTGAATCGTGTGAAAGAACAAAGCCTTGCTGTGAAGTAGTCGGCTTATCGTCTGGCTGAGAGGCATGACTTTATGAAAAATTGTTATGATACAAGGAACACCACATTTGTGGATGGTTTCAAGCAGATTAAGGATGCTTTCGAAATTAGCAGAAAAAGGGTGAACATTATGTGGAATGATAGATGCAAAGCACAAGAAGTTCAGCGAAAACGGGATCATGACAGTGAAAATCAAGGCAACCCTGATACATCAGCCTCTTCTGAGCCACAAGGGGCATCTTGTCACACCCCCAAAATACCACATGCGGAAACCCCCGCGAGGCGTGTGACTTACCAGGATTCAAGCCACCAGTCACCTTGAACTCATAAATTAAATAAAACATTCCATTCATTTCAAATATAAATCCAAACCATAAGTTAAACCAAATTAAGTATTCAGCGGAAGCATAACATAAAATGTAAGTCAATTGTTTCCAAAACATGAGTTTAAAGTCAACGTAACAATTATCCAAGAGGCTCGACCCACAACCACTCCAGCACTCCCAAATAGCAAGTCCATATCAAGTATCTAACGACCGGCATGCAGACAAGTGTGTTAGATGACGCTGGTGAGTTCAAAGTTTTGTTAACGCGTTTAGTTACCAGTTGTGTGTATAAAACAGTTCAACATTTTGATTTGATGATGTTATTAACTCGATTACCGTATATGGCTACTAGATGTGTTTGCCCAAACCCCAATGCCTCTATCAAAGCATTGGTCAAGTGGTCAAGGTAAATAGTTCACGCCCGTCCATTCCGGCCCGGTGTGAGGGTGCCAAACCTAATAGCGCTATCAACTAAATACCTCGTTTCCTTCCCGGCAACAATCAGTAGATGTAAGGGGTCTTATATGATAGAAACTGAGTAATAACAAACATCCCATTACCCTGACGTTCTTCCCTGAAAACGTTACCCGATATCCCTTCCCGGGATGCATGCTTGGAAAAGAGCAGTGAACTCACCTTGGTTTGCTCGGTTTATTAATGTGCTTCTAGCGTTAATTAATGGTTAGGTCCACTACACGCGACCTAAGGTACATTGCACATAAACTCAATGTAAGTGTTTACTTTCAAATAGGGTTTAAATAGGGTTTGCAATCCCTTAGTGTCCAAACATCAGAGTCCTTTGTGATTATCGTTCACAGATTTCATCATACAAGACTGAACATACATACAGTAGCACACAATGGCATGTTAGGTGTTTTTCATGCAACATTTAGCAAACTCGAACCAAACACCCACCTATTAAACTCGGACCAGGCATCCCCTTACAAACTCGGACCCAACAAAATCCATAAAACTTGGACTCATGTGTGGAGGATAAAACTTGGACTCATGTGTGAAAGATAAAACTTGGACTCATGTGTGAAGGATAAAACTAGGACTCCGCAAACACCAATAAACTCGGACACTATGAATCATATTAAACTCGGATCATGCAACTTAACAAACTCGGATTCAGGGTTTCCATTGTCAAAACTCGGACTCAAGGAGTCCTTATAATAAATCTGGACTTCATGTTTCTTTAATAAACTAGGTGGCAAGTGTCATTTTACAAACTCGGACTTGTGACTTCACCAAACCCTGACACTTAGCTTCGGATTAACAACATGCATGATTTCCAAAACCAATTTACAGTTTTCAATGGAACAGTTACAGGTTACGATCAAAACCATATTTTTATTCATTGGCAATGCTATAATCTAATCAACGATCAAACAATTCTAACATATCAGGCATCTTAATGTCAGGCAAGTGATTACACAACTATTCACAAACCACTTCACAATAATCAGGATGATCAATAACACAGAACCATTGTTTGGAGAACTAGGGTTTGCATGAATCAAATAATCAAGGATTAACAACATACAATCATTAAACATTTACCTTAGATTGATTCTAGATGGATTGGAAGATCAAGATTGATGAAAGAGAACTTGTGTAACCAAGAATGATGAGAGAAATGGTTGTAGAAGGTGACAAGAGAGAATGATTTGAACTGCCGTAGAATGATTTGTGAGGAAGATTTTAGGGTTAGGAGTTATTAAGGTTTCACTAACTACTCTACTCACCCCTAAGTATCATCTTTTACATTAAACACACACACCACATATAATTTACAGTTAAGGCACAAAGTTCTCGTGTTACTCAAATAATGCATAGAGTGATGAATAGTTCCATGCAATGCTAAAGATTGTGCGATCAAATTAATTGTGTTAGGTTAAAGCATTAACCTGAAGTTGCGGGTTGTCATATCATCCCCAACTTGAAAGAAATTTCGTCCCGAAATTTGATAAGCAAACCCGAAACTGCAAGACGTTAACTCAGGATGACTGTGGATTTTCCGCAGGTACCACATCATCCCCAACTTGAATGGGAATTTCATCCTGAAATTCACTAGTTGCATTAGATCTAGATTTGCCAGGCTTAGACTTGTCCTTTGGGAATAAATGTGGGTACTTGAGCTTCATCTGATCCTCACGTTCCCACGTGAACTCCGGTCCATGCCTTGAGTTCCAACGAACTCTCACAATTGGAATACGACTGTGCTTACGGACTTTGACCTCCCGGTCCATGATTTCAATAGGTTCCTCGACAAATTGCAACTTGTCATCGATTTTCAGCTCCTGAAACGGTACCACCAGTGTTTCATCCGATAAACACTTCTTTAACTGCGATACATGGAAGACATCATGAACGTTACCCAACTCAGTAGGTAGCTCCAGCTTGTTGGCCACTTTACCAATTCGTTCCAAAATCTTAAATGGCCCAACATATCGTGGGTTAAGCTTGCCGCGTTTCCCAAAACGCAATACACCCTTCCAGGGTGAGACCTTCAACATAACACGATCATTAACTTCAAATTCCAAAGGTTTTCTACGCTTATCAGCGTAGCTTTTCTGACGGTCGCGCGCTGCTGCCATCCTTTTCCTGATCTGTATAATCTTTTCTGAAGATTTCAACACAAGCTCAGGGCCTGTGACCTGGCTTTCACCCACCTCAGCCCAACAGAGAGGTGAACGACATTTTCGTCCGTACAATGCTTCGAATGGAGCTGCCTGGATGCTGGTATGGTAGCTATTGTTGTAAGAAAACTCTATCAATGGCAAGTGTTTCTCCCAACCCTTGCCAAAGTCAATCACACAGGCTCGTAACATATCCTCAAGTGTCTGGATGGTTCGCTCACTTTGACCATCCGTCTGCGGGTGATAAGCAGTGCTCATATCAAGACGCGACCCGAATGATTTGTGCATCGACTGCCATAAATCTGAGATGAAACGCGGGTCACGGTCAGAGATAATAGAAGTTGGCACCCCGTGCCTAGAAACCACCTCCTTGAGGTATACAGCTGCTAATTGTGAGAACTTATCCGTTTCTTTGATCGCGAGAAAGTGCGCTGTCTTTGTGAGACCATCCACGATTACCCAAATTGTATCATTCCCGCTTTGAGTTCTCGGAAAACTTGTGACGAAATCCATTGCGATTTGCTCCCACTTCCACATGGGTATTTCTGGTTGTTGCAGTAATCCAGACGGTTTCTGGTATTCCACTTTAACTTTTGAACACGTCAAGCATTTACTAACATACGTTGCGATGTGGGCTTTCATCTTCAGCCACCAATACATGACCTTGAGATCCTGATACATCTTATCCGAACCTAGATGAACAGAGTATCGAGACTTGTGCACTTCATCCATCACAAGTTCTCTAAGGTTACCAAACAAGGGAATCCATACATGCTCCATGAAGTAGAGAATACCATCTGATCTCTCTACAAGTTGTTTTTCCATACCCCTTAAGTATTCTGATTCAATGTTTTCCTCTTTTAACGCTTCGGTTTACGCAGAATGAATTTGATCAGACAGGTTTGAATGGATAGTAAGCTGCAAGGCGCGAACACGTTTGGGTTTCGATTCCTTTCGACTGAGAGCGTCAGCTACCACGTTAGCCTTACCCGGATGATACTTTATTGGACAGTCGTAGTCATTTAAAAGTTCCACCCAGCGACGCTGTCGCATATTCAAGTCCTTCTGGTCGAAAATATGTTGAAGGCTCCTGTGGTCGGTATAAATAGTGCATTTAGTACCGTACAGGTAATGCCTCCAGATTTTGAGCGCAAATACTACAGCTCCTAACCCCAAATCGTGCGTCGTATAATTCCTCTCGTGAACCTTCAACTGGCGAGAGGCGTAAGCTATCACCTTGTTGCGTTGCATCAACACACAGCCGAGACCCTGAATAGATGCATCATAGTATACCGTGAAATCTTCGGTACCTTCAGGTAGAGACAAAATTGGCGTACTGCAGAGTTTCTGTTTCAATAGTTGAAAAGCCTCTTCTTGTTTCGTTCCCCAAGAGTATACAACGCTTTTCTGTGTCAATGAAGTAAGAGGTTGAGCGATCTTCGAAAAGTCTTTGATAAATCTTCGATAATACCCAGCGAGACCAAGAAATTACCGCACCTCCGAAGGATTCTTTGGTGCCGCCCAATTTCTAATAGCATCAACTTTTGCAGGATCCACGTGTATCCCCAATTCATTAACAATGTGCCCAAGAAAGTGTACCTCTCGAATCCAGAAGTCACACTTAGAAAACTTCGCATAGAGCTGCTCCTTCCTTAGAAGTTCCAAAATAAGACGCAGGTGCCGCTCGTGATCTTCCTTGCTCTTAGAGTAGATCAAAATGTCGTCAATGAATACTATAACGAAATCGTCGAGATACGGTTTGCATACGCAGTTCATGAGATCCATGAAGACCGATGGCGCATTCGTCAATCCAAACGGCATAACCAAAAACTCCTAGTGCCCATAACGCATTCGAAAAGTCGTTTTCGGGACATCCTCCTCTCGGACTCTCACCTGATGATAGCCCGATCTTAAGTCGATCTTCGAATAAAAACTTGACCCTTGCAACTGGTCAAACAAGTCATCGATGCGTGGCAATGGATAACAGTTCTTGATAGTCACCTTGTTGAGTTCCCGATAATCAATGCACATGCGAAAGGACCCGTCTTTCTTCTTCACAAACAAGACTGGGGCTCCCCAAGGCGAAGAAATGGGTCTAATAAAGCCTCTGTCCAATAACTCTTGCAGCTGGTTAGACAGCTCTTGCAACTCTCCAGGTGCTAGACGATAAGGAGCACGAGCAATTGGGGCTGCTCCTGGTGCAAGATCAATCTGAAATTCCACTTGACGGTGAGGAGGTAAACCAGAAGTTCCTCAGGAAATACATCGGCAAATTCACGTACGACTGACAGATCCTCGATCTTTCTCTCTTCAGACGGAGCATCAGTAACTAATGCTAGAATTGCAGGATACCCCTTTCGTAGACATTTCTGCGCATGCATAGCCGAGATAATACCAACCATCGTCCCACTACGATTCCCTTGAACTGATAATGACTCTCCATCAGGGAGAGGGATACGCACAATCTTTTCCTTACATAGAATCTCAGCTTGGTGCTTAGACAACCAATCCATACCAACCACTACGTCAAAACTACCGAGGGTAACAGGAAGGAGGTCAATATCAAACACTTGACCCACGAGATCTAATTTACACCCAAAAAAGACATGTGAAGCTTCTATCGTCTTACCATCAGCTAGTTCTACTACTTGCTTAACTTCTAAAGGTGTTGGGGTTAACCCTAATCGCTGCCTAAACTCTAGGGACACATAACTCCAATCGGCACCGGAATCAAATAACACTGAAGCAATAAGGTTGTTCACAGAAAACGTACCAGTCACGACATTGCCGTCGTTCCTAGCATCCCCAGCACCGATCGTGAATACCCTTCCACGAGCACCGTTGCCTCTATTGTTGCCGTTGTTGTTGTTGTTTCCAGCATTGTTGTTGTTATTCTGGCGGTTGTTGTCGTTGGCGTTCTGGTTCAACTGAGGGCAATCTCGCTTAAAGTGGCCCTCATCCCCACACTGATAACACCCTTTCTTGAAACCTTGATTCTTATGGGGTTGCTGCCTTTGCTGTCTCTGATACTGCTGATTTTGCTGCTGCTGCTTTGGCTGTGGGGCACTACAGTCTTTAGCCTCATGGCCCACTTTCTCGCACCTACGGCAAGCCCGGACACACTGCCCGTAGTGCTGATAGCCACACTTGTTGCACTGTGGCTTCTTCCCCACATAGGAACCTTGGTTCTGATTGCTGCCCTGGCCTTGGTTTACTGAGGACGACTGACTGAAAATGCGGTTGCTGTTGTTGTTGTTGTTAGGCCTTTTCTGAGATTGGCTGGCACTGGTTGCTTTGTCAGGGTCGTTCTATTCCTGCTTGTTATCACTAGCAGGCGTAGTAGCGGTGGTTGTAGCAGCAGTAGTGGCAGAAACACGCGGTGGTAAAGAACCACTCTCCACCTCCTGATCGGTGATTTTGTGAGCCAAACGAATAATCTGAGTTAAGTTGTTGAGGTTTGCTGCAGTAACCAAACCCTTCACCCGTGGAGCTAATCCCTTGATGAACAATTCTATTCTTCGATGCGGAGGTCGGGACAAGTTCGGGCACATGATCGCCAACTCATGTGACCGTTTCGCGTACGCCTCAATCTCAGATCCCACCATCTTTAGATCATAATATTCATTCTCAAGTTTCTGTATTTCATCCCTGGGACAGTACTCCTCTCTTATCAATTCCTTAAAATTGTCCCAAGTGGTAGCATTAGCCTCTTCGATGCCCAACAGTTGAACCTGGGCATTCCACCATGTCAGGGCACCGTCCTTGAGTTTGCCCGTAGCATACTTCACTCTGTCCCCAGCAGGACAGTTACACATTGCAAACACTGATTCTGCTTTCTCAAACTATCGCAGTAGTCCTACAGCCCCCTTAGTCCCACTGAAGGTCTGCGGCTTACAATCCATAAATGCTTTAAACGTGCAAGCAGGCGTGTTGTTCGGATGCGCTGAACGAAAGAAAGTACAACACAGGAGTAAGAGTTGTGTACACGACCCAGGATTAAAAGTATTTGGTACAGTTCGTACCAGCTTGGTAGGCAGCCAGAGCCTCAGCCACACGTGTGTTTATCAGATTTGTTAACTCAGCTTGAGTCATGTTGATGTTACCACATCCGTGTCCTCATCCACTCATGATTCTATATATGGAAATGAACAAATTTAGGAGTCGAAATGAGGTAAAAGTCAAGTATCACGTTGATATCTACGGACTACCAAGTTTACACACAATAGGGCAGAGCCCTTCTCACACTCGTTAAGCCTCACTAGGACTTACATGCACCTCACGTTATTATTATGTGTGCACCCATAATAATAAGGCAATTTGCATGCTTATCTCAGCACCTCTTAACTTGCGCTAGAAGTTTCCCCCACATTCAAATAGCACAACTAAAGGTATCATAGGATTGCGATTCACAATAGTCGAAGAGTAGTGTCATGCTATCAAGTCACCATAGTATCTAGTATATTGCTTCATGCAACGGTGAGTGTGTGACTACTAAACAAGTATTGCATAAAGTAATCAAAAGACGAACCTTGCAATCTTGAGCTGAGTGTCATGGTCGATTTTCGAAGTTTTTCGGTTATAGTCTGGTTTTATAAAATCGTTTTAAAACCTAGTTCACTATAACCTGGCTCTGATACCAAACTGTCAAACCCCAAAAATACCACATGCGGAAACCCCCGCGAGGCGTGTGGCGTACCAGGATTCAAGCCACCAATCACCTTGAACTCATAAATTAAATAAAACATTCCATTCATTTCAAATATAAATCCAAACCATAAGTTAAACAAAATTAAGTATTCAGCGGAAGCATAACATAAAATGTAAGTCAATTGTTTCCAAAACATGAGTTTAAAGTCAACGTAACAAGTATCCAAGAGGCTCGACCCACGACCACTCCAGCACTCCCAGATAGCAAGTCCATATCAAGTATCTAACGACCTGCAAGCATGCAGACAAGTGTGTCAGACGACGCTGGTGAGTTCAAAGTTTTGTTAACGCGTTTAGTTACCAGTTGTGTGTATAAAACAGTTCAACAGTTTGATTTGATGATGTTATTAACTCGATTACCGTATGTGCTACTAGATGTGTTTGCCCAAACCCCAATGCCTCTATCAAAGCATTGGTCAAGTGGTCAAGGTAAATAGTTCACGCCCGTCCATTCTGGCCCGGTGTGAGGGTGCCAAACCTAATAGCGCTATCAACTAAATACCTTGTTGCCTTCCCGGCAACAATCGGTAGATGTAAGGGGTCTTATATGATAGAAACTGAGTAATAACAAACATCCCATTAACCTGACTTTCGTCCCTGAAAACGTTACCCGATATCCCTTCCCGGGATGCATGCTTGGAAAAGAGCAGTGAACTCACCTTGGTTTGCTCGGTTTATTAATGTGCTTCTAGCGTTAATTAATGGTTAGGTCCGTTACACGCGACCTAAGGTACATTGCACAAAAACTCAATGTAAGTGTTTACGTTCAAATAGGGTTTAAATAGGGTTTGTAATCCCTTAGTGTCCAAACATCAGGGTCCTTTGTGATTATCATTCACAGATTTCATCATACAAGACTGAACATACATACAGTAGCACACAGTGGCATGTTAGGTGTTTTTCATGCAACATTTAGCAAACTCGAACCAAACCCCCACCTATTAAACTCAGACCAGGCATCCCCTTACAAACTCGGACCCAACAAAATCCATAAAACTTGGACTCATGTGTGGAGGATAAAACTTGGACTCATGTGTGAAAGATAAAACTTGGACTCACGTGTGAAGGATAAAACTTGGACTCATGTGTGAAGGATAAAAATTGGACTCCTCAAACACCAATAAACTCGGACACTATGAATCATATTAAACTCGGATCATGCAACTTAACAAACTGGGATTCAGGGTTTCCATTGTCAAAACTCGGACTCAAGGAGTCCTTATAATAAATCTGGACTTCATGTTTCTTTAATAAACTCGGAGGCAAGTGTCATGTTACAAACTCAGACTTGTGACTTCACAAAACCCTGACACTTAACTTCGGATTAACAACATGCGTGATTTCCAAAACCAATTTACAGTTTTCAATGGAACAGTTACAGGTTACGATCAAAACCCTATTTTTATTCATTGGCAACGCTGTAATCTAATCAACGATCAAACAATTCTAACATATCAGGCATCTTAATGTTAGGCAAGTGATTACACAACTATTCACAAACCATTTCACAATAATCAGGATGATCAATAACACAGAACCATTGTTTGGAGAACTAGGGTTTGCATGAATCAAATAATCAAGGATTAACAACATACAATCATTAAACATTTACCTTAGATTGATTCTAGATGGATTGGAAGATCAAGATTGATGAAAGAGAACTTGTGTAGCCAAGAATGATGAGAGAAATGGTTGTAGAAGGTGACTAGAGAGAATGATTTGAACTGCCGTAGAATGATTTGTGAGGAAGATTTTAGGGTTAGGAGTTATTAAGGTTTCACTAACTACTCTACTCACCCCTAAGTATCTTCTTTTACATAAAACACACACACCACATATAATTTACAGTTAAGGCACAAAGTTCTCGTGTTAGTCAAATAATGCATAGAGTAATGCATAGTTCCATGCAATGCTAAAGATTGTGCGACCAAATTAATTGTGTTAGGTTAAAGCATTAACCTGAAGTTGCGGGTCGTTTCACATCTGCTTCAACTCAAATCATAGTATATCTGCCTCAGCAGATTGTAACACCTCAAGGCACGTCAAGCGGTTCGAAAGATGATGTTGCTCAGCTAGAAAGCGGTATTGCTATGCAAGTATGTTAGTGCAGTAATGTCTATCGCCTCCGTCAATTCAGTTCGTGGCAGAGAATAGTAGATAACGTGATTTTATTGTGTTATAAGTAGGGAAAAAGGCAAGGTGGCAAACTTGTAAATAAGGGGAAATCCCTTATGCCTTGGCCTATAAATAGGAGCATTAGTGTTTCATTTTAGGACTTTTGGCCATTTGCATACTTTTGGGAGCTTTAAAGGTTAGAGAGAGAAACTAGAGAGAGAAAGTTGCAAAGGTGATTCGTGGTGCTTGTAATTGTCGTATATTCAATAGAATCACATTTATAGTACGTTCTTGTGTTCAGTCCACGTACGTGTACGGATTCCGCACATCACACGTACCGGTTCGCAATCGTTCAGAAGTCAAAAACCGGTCCTACAAGTGGTATCAGAGCAGGAGCTCGATTGCACGGATCAAACACACAAAATCGCACAAGGAATCATCAGATTCAGAGTGAATAATACATCAGATTTGTCAAATTTCTCACTCTACTCTTCTTCTTCACGTTTTTAACTGAAAAACACAAAATTAAACGAGATTTTACAGTTAAAAATCGTTGAATTTTTTATATTGTGTTCGAAAACAGTAGATTTAAAAGCCTACAAATTTTCAGAACTTAATTCCAAACGGTTTGCGAGAAATCGTGAATTTTCTGTCCAAAAATATTGTGTATTGTTGCTGTTAATATTCTTGATGTTCACCGATCGGATGGCCATCCGATCGGATGACCATCCGATCCAAGTTTCACTCGATCAATTCTTTAGTTAATGTCATCTGATTGGTGTCAGGAAATTATAAACATCGTTGATCAGCCCACGTTTATTCAATTGATCTATGTAACACTCGTCTTATAATTCCATTGTTTAATCATAAAATACGGATTTTTTTAAGACGAAATACATAATTAACAAAAACTTAGTTAATAAACTAAGATGTACTTCAATATAGTGTTTAAACATAGTCAACTAACTAGATTAAAATATTCAACATTCAGTAATGTTTACAAAATGACATGGTTTAAACTAGATTATATTAGCGCGGAAGCATTCAAAACTTGTGTTCGGTTCTTGATTCCCTTGCTTGATCGACATCCACAACAAAACGAGCATCACCTATGGTCAAAACCACATCGATTGTTAGTTTTGACATCTTAATATCAAGTAAATACAAGTTCTATTGCTTAAACAATGAAAAACAAACAAAATTCTGCAATTGGGGTCTGTCGCGCCCCGCGACAGATCAAAGCAATTCTTTCGCGACCCGCGACGTCTGTCGCGTGACGCGACGGTGAAGGTGATTTGGCATCGCGCAGCGCGAGGCCTCCATTTTGGCAGTAAGCTCGTTAAATGGAGCTGCATATCTGCCCAACATGGTTATTTTCAAATGTCAATCTTTAAACTATCATAACTTTCGATTTATGCGTCCGTTTTAGCCGATTCTTTTTCCTATGTATCCGTATTAAAATTACGGATCTAACCATGTAGGTTTCACTTAACGAAACTTGGTTTATGAACATATGGCTCGCAAAAACCTTGTTTCAATCATTCGACTCAGTAACTACATGTGCATATTATTTATTCTTCTATCCTTTAGCATTCTAGACATTTTTACCCATCCCCGGGCTTGTAATTCTTGGTGTATTCATACCATTACATGGTATTATGCTCGTATTCGAATTTCATGCTTGTTTTCTATAATTTCAAGCATTGCCACTTTATGCAATTCTTGCAACTAGTTTCTACCATTCAACCCGATAACACGGATTCATAAACTTAACTTAGTATAACCATTCATTACTAATTTGCTATCTAGCACTAGCGTAATATGGGACTTTCTACTCTCTACGCGCAAGATCAATATAAGGAGATAGTTTTGACCCGTTTAGTTGACGAGTGAAAATCCTCGCTTTAATGTCAAGCCAAACTATATTTTAACCAAAGTTTTGACCCGTTTGAGTGTCGAATGGACTTCGCCACTTCAATGGCACGTCAAACGCATATTGTTGATGCATAATGTCTATTGCCTGCATCATCAGTCTATGTCGTGTCAGTTGTATGTAATAGATTGAAATGTTAAAGTTATGTGTTTTACCAGGTCGCACGACCTGATAAGGTCAGGTCGTACGAAGCGGACTTGTCCAGTTCATGCAGTCTGGAGATGATTATCTCGTGCGGACTGGTGAGCCTATAAATAGGCTAGTAGTGTTCTTCATTTAAAACTTTCTGGAGAATTTTGTAACGAAGTGTTCTCCGATTCTTCTGTACCAAAACGTATTATATTAATGAAGAACATGTTTAAAGTGACTTTCTACTCTTCTACTCCTGTTCTAACACTGATTACAAGGTTTCTAGTCTGATTCCGCCTTTCTAGAAACTAGATCTGACTCTGATTGACTCGTTTGGACGATTCATCGATCCTACAAGTGGTATCAGAGCTCAGGATGAGTCAAATCTGTTGATATCAGTGTTTTGAACGGTTTAGAACCATAAACTTCTACTCTTTCTTGGATTTCCAGACAAATTCACGAACAAAATGGATTGAATTATGGATATTATGTGTAAAACATCATTTTGAACAATCACACAAAGTTGCAGACCATAAATCAAACTAAAATTGATCCAAAAATGTCAAAAACTTCAAATCGTATGAAAATGATGCTCAAATCGTGTGAAATTGACCAGATCGTTTGAATTTTTGTCAAACCGTTTGAAATTCTTGTCCAGATCGCACAGATTGGACCAGATCGCTTGAAAAGTTCAAACCGTGTGACCAGACCGCACGAATTGAGTATTCAGATGTGGATAGTCCAGGTCGTTTGAAACATCCGGGTCGTTTAAAAAAGTCCAGGTCGTTTGAAAGGTCCAGGTCGTCTGAAAGTCCAGATTGTTTGAAAGTCCAGGTCGCTTGAAATTGAAATTTTTCAAAACTTAAAAATTTTTTGAAACATTTTTCAAAGTATAAAAATGGATAATCAAGAATTTTACAATGAGTTTTTCGGAGGAGGTATGACTGTTCAAAATCCAGCAAGTGTAGCCCAGAATGTGAATATGGAGAATGAGCTAGGAACCATGCAAAAACCATCGAAACTGCTCAACATTGAAGATTATTTGGGGTAGCAGGATAGATTTCGCACTTGGGTTCAGGCGAATCACCTTGAATGCTGGCTGAAAGTTGAAACGAAATATGTCGTTCCTACGAATGATGCTGGTCTTCCGAAAACACTTAACACATTAACTCCGGCTGAACAAGAAAACT
This sequence comes from Helianthus tuberosus, assembly GCA_030545235.1. Classification (NCBI taxonomy): domain Eukaryota; kingdom Viridiplantae; phylum Streptophyta; class Magnoliopsida; order Asterales; family Asteraceae; genus Helianthus; species Helianthus tuberosus. Next base: position 27,189 of record JARYGA010053401.1, read on the forward strand.
TTAAAGCCGAGAAGAAGATGGTCAGTATATTGCAACAGGCAATCAAGGAAGACATTTTGGTACTGTTACAGCATCAGGGTGACGCGCAATCTATTTGGAACTCTCTTAAAATCAAATTTCTTGGGAGTGCTGCAATGATCAAAAGCAAAAAGGCACTACTGAAAAATGAATTCGACATATTTACTGCTATCAGTGGAGAATCAACGAAAGAGTTGATTGAGAGGTACTGTCACTTGGTATTAGAAATGAAACGTTTGAATATAGATAAAACAGACGAAGAGTGGGTTGATAAGTTGGCTGACGCACTACCACAAGAAGAGTGGGGTACATTCTTATTGGTTTTGAAGAACAATTTGGAATACGTGGGTTTCAATTTGAGTACGTTTATCGAGAGAATTGAAGCTCAAGAGCTTGAACTTCGAAAGATGAGGAAAATGAAATCTGCAAACGTACAGCAAGATGTTCAGCTTTATTATAAAGGAAACTCATCTGCCACATCTACTCCGAGTCCAAAGATTCAAATGGCATTCAGTGCAGATTCTTCATCGGGAGTACCTCAAAGCATGTCTAACAACAACTTTTCACCGTTTTCAAATTACGAACCGAATCCTAAGGCTCGGAATTTTCAAGAACAAGTTTCTTCTCAAAGTTCTTCAGGTTCGAACAATCAGAATTATAGTCATGGGATATTGTGCAATATCGCTGTTAATATAAAAAAAACGGTCAAGATTTTACCGAGACAGCCGCAAAGCAGCATATAGCACTTCTAGCTTCTGTACTTGAGTCTTATGAGAGTCTAGTAGCAGGACGAATTGGTAACCCAGACATAACTAAAGAAGATTACGATCAAATTGATCCCGAGGAACTAGAACTCATTGACATAAAATGGGGTATGGCGAGCATTGTGAGAAGAGCTCAGAGGTTCATGGAAATTACTGGAAGAAGTAGTCTCGCAGGTCCTGATCCTAAACATGGATTCGACAAATCGAAGGTGACTTGCTTCAAGTGTAAAGAGAAGGGACACTTCAAGCGCGAATGTCAGAACAGAGAAGTTAATAACCACCAGAATCCATTCGCCAACGATTATTACCGACATGCCATCTATCATAAAAACAGTCAACAACCATTCAATCCACGACCACAAATCGAGACCAATCCATCCAAACAAATAGAAAAAGCTCTTTTGGTGAATCAAGATGACGAAAAGATTCCAGAAGGTTTCAGTTGGGATAAATACGTTCCAGGAGGTGGTCTTGCAATGATGGCTGAAATTATTGAAGAGCAGGAACCGGAAATCGAGGAATGTGTTCCTGAAGTTGAAGAAGTCAGTGAAATGGTGAATGAAGAAAGTTTTGCAGATCCAGAGGACGCAGCAGCAACGGTCTACTATTATTAGTCTGAACCGGAGGTTATTACTAATACATTTAAATCTATAATGCCAGCTAATGTGTTTGATTCTTTTACAGGTTTCTTTAGTGAACCGACTACGGGTTTTTGCCAACAGTATGAAGTTGAACAAACTCCGGTTCAAGAGATCATTGATGTCTCAAAGGAAATGAATGAAGAGACTTTGAAAGAAATAGCCGACAAAGCTCTTATGGTCAAGCTGCAAGAGGTAGAACAAACTAAAACAACTTCTGATAACAATGAGACCAAAGATGCAACTCAAGAGTCACTGTCAGTTGAAAAGGAGTCAATTATCGAGACTTGTGATACGTATGAGCTAGGAGAGAAGTCCGAGTCCGATGATAAATCAGAAAATGTGAAGTCTGAATCCGAAGAGAAATCTGAGTCTGAGTCCGGAAAGTTTGGTAAATCGGAAAGTAAAAATGATAAACAAGAAAATGGTTTTGAAAAAGTTGATCCAATTCATGAAAAGCCATGCGAAAACTGTTTGAAACCATGCATGGATTGTCTTGAAAAAGACAAATAGTTTCAAGAGTTGAAAAAGTTTAACGACAAATTAAAATTTGATTTTAATGATGTTAAAGAAGCTTATGACCCTCTGTCACGATCAATTAAAATGATTCACACTGTGAGAAAAGAAAATGATAAAATTGTTAATTTACTCAAAGCTACGGTCATGGATAAGCAAATGTCGATTAACATCCATCTGGACAAAATCGCATCTCTAAAGAAGGAACTTGAACTGATGCGCATTGAGAGAGAAAGAGTTGACAAAAAGTTGATCAGTTATGTTTCATCTTCATATGTGATTGATCAGATCGTTCCTCAACAAACTGAAGTAAAACCAGCTTTCAAAAACGTTCCACCCCCAATGTGGAATCATTATTCTCATAAATATCCAGACGGGGTGGATGAGGCATTGAATCTCAAACTGAGAACAGAAGAGAATGAGTTACCGGAAAACATAGACGTTACATTCTCTCCGTCTGACACCGACAACGAGTCACAGCTGGTTAAAACAGTTGTAGACCAAGTGTTGGATGAAGAGAGTGATAACACTGATTTCGAAACAGTTAAAACTCATTTTGAGAAATCCAGTTCAGATTCTGAAGATGACGGAAACTTTCTTAATAAGTTTATCCCAAAGTCAGATAAAGTTTTGGATGACGATTCGATCATTGTGGTTTACACGATGATCGGAACTGACAAACTGTATACTGATTTTGAGTATCCGATTCAGAATGTGAACTTGGAAAAGGTTGAAAAAGTTTTTAAACTCGTGGAAATTGATATCTCAGAAATTAACAACAATTCGTTTCTATCAAAACCAAAAAAATCTTTTGTTAAACAACAACCGACAAACAACTCGGGAAAGAAAAATGAATGGGTGGGTAACAATGGTAATAACAAGAGACAGGGTAATAATTACAAAAAGAAAGGTATTGGTTTTGAGAAGAAAATGGCAAAGAAAGAAGTTAAGCCAAAAGAAAAATTGAGTGAAGTGTTTGTGGTTGGTAATAATACAGAAGTTGAAAAGGATTATATCTTTAGTAAGCAAGCAATTGACGATTTTATTGCGGCCAAAAAGATAAGAGACGAGACCAACAGATCCACTTTTGTTGAATATGACAAAAGAATCTGTTATCGATGCAATGAAATTGGTCACATGGCCAAACAATGTGTCAAAAAGATAATAAAACTAGTTTTCCATAAACCAAAACCAAAAATTTCAAAGGATGAGAAGGGAAAATCACCTATGGTATCCCCTGTGCGTATTCTTAAACGCGGTGAATCATTGAAGTCAAAGGACAAACCAAAATCAACTTTTGAAATTGGTGAATCTTCAAAATCACAAAAGACTTCAAAGGTTTATTCTAAAACAAAGACTTCTCAAAGTCAATCATGGGTGGAGAAACCTAAACATTCTTTTGAGGAAAAGAAAATGGAAGAAGTTTTAAAATCTGAACCGAAAATCTTTGCAACCATTGATGAGAAATTTGAGTTTGAGTTAGACAAATTGATTGAAGAATTCCCACCTATCAAGGAAGGAGCTCTAAAATCAAAACCAGAACCTGATGTTCCAAATGTTGTTTTTAACATTCCAAAAGTTGACATAGTAGCTCATGATATTGTCTTTCGTAGTGTACCAAATGTTGAAAAATCTTGGGTATCATTGTTTAAGTAAATGTCTTTTGATGTGTGTAGGGGCTTCCAAGGTCTATCATTTCTAAATGGATAATGGATAGTGGTGCCTCGCGGTACATGACAGGGATGTTAGCACTGCTATACGATGTCAAGTCAATCAATGGAGGTTATGTCGGGTTTGCTGGAACTCAAGGTGGAAGAATTGTTGGAGAAGGAATACTTACTAATGGAGTCGTAACATTCGATAAAGTGAACTACATTGCTGAGTTAGAAAGCAATCTGTTGAGCATTTCTTAGATTTGTGATAAGTCATTCACTGTTCATTTTACAAAAGATGAATGTCTGATTTTTAAACCAGGGTTTAAAATACCCGAAGAAATGGTGTTAATGCGCGCTCCTCGTGAAAACGATCTCTATATACTAGACATGAGCGTTGAAACAACGACAGATAAAAAGGCTCAACGCTTTGTGAGTAAGACGAAGGCGACCGAAAAAGAATCCATCATGTGGCATCGTAAAATGGGTCATATTCACTTGAGAAAGATGAACTTTTTAGTTCATATTGATCTTGTAGAGGGTGTTAATGTGAAAATCTTCCGTCTTAACGATGACTGTATTGAATGTAAGAAAGGGAAGCAGACGAAGAAATCGCATCCGAAAAAGCTCTTGAACTCCATCAGATTACCGCTCGAAAGACTCCATATGGATCTTTTTGGACCGGTAAATGTGAAAAGCATAAGTGGATATCTATATTGTTTAGTTGTTACTGACGACTTTACAAGATTCTCCTGGGTGTTGTTTCTAGAAAGAAAAGATGAAACGTTTGATTCTTTGATGAAGCTATTCAAAAAGATGGAGAATGTTTATAAACTGCCGATTAGACGTATTCGAAGCGACAATGGCACGTAATTCAAGAACAACTGTATGCTCGAATTCTGTAACGATAAGGGCATTCTTCTTGAATTCAGCGCACCGTATACTCCTTAACAAAACGGTGTCGCAGAATGAAAAAATCGCACGTTGATCGAAACGGCTCATACCATGTTAGCAGATTCAAAATTACCGGTATATTTTTGGAGTGAAGCGGTTGCCACGGCATGTTACACGCTCAATCGAGTTCTTACAGTGAAGAAGTACAAGAAAACTTGTTTTGAATTACTTCATCTTTACAAACCGAATCTGAAATATTTAGAACCATTTGGATCACCAAGCACATTCATTGATCCAGACGGTAAATTTGGGGCAAAAGCTAATGAAGGTTTTTTTGTAGGATATGCTAGTCCGTTGAAGAGAGTTTTTGTTCCGAGTTTGGGGAAGATCATACAAGTTCAACACGTTGACTGTCAACGGTTTACCGCTCCAAATCAACTTCCCAGAAACAGGTTGCTATTTGATTACGACAATCTCTGGGAGTCATTCCATTTACCGACATAGCCGAATGAAGAGGAACTGGCGTTCTTATACCAACAACAGCAGTCTCTTTCACAAGAACAAGTGCCGAGACCGTTGGTGGTTTCTTCGCCCACTGTGGGTTCAAATGATCATGAGGCTGGTCCTAGTGGAACTGCACATGCACCCCCAGAAGAAACAGCTCCAATATTTGACCATTTGTTGGTGCATATTTGTGACAACAGCTTAGATTTGGTCTTTGGATATCTTGTAATTAGTAAAACGATAAACAGTTAGCGAGTTTAGCTTTGTAATAGTTAATTAAAAGTGATTGGGCCAAACCAAACCCATATATGGGGATGGTTTGCGAAATGGGCCTTGCCCATGGACTAGCCCATATGCAAAGCTTTGTCCTATATAAACAAAGCTTAGCATTAGGGTTGAGGTTAGACATTTAGAGGAATTGAGAGAGAGTTAGAGAAATCTACAGCTTAATAGTTTGATTATTTAGTCTTTGGATATTTTGTATTGGGCTTAGCATTATTGGTTAGGGAGTTAATTAGTGTTATGGGTTTGGAGAATGGCCTGGCCTAGACTAAAGCCCATGTGCAAAGCTTGTCCTATATAAACAAGGCTTAGCATTAGGGTTGAGGTTAGACATTTAGAGGAATTGAGAGAGAGTTAGAGAAATCTACAGAGAGTGGCTGAGAGATTTCTGGTGGGTCTTGAATTGATTGTAAACTTTGTGTTGGATAATCAATAGAAGACCGGATTGAAAGTGTATCGTGTTCTTGATTCTGTTTCTACTCGTTCTTCTGTGAAATCTAATCTAAAGGATTCCGCACTCTAGGTTAGATCGACGATTCTGTTGCGATCCATAGGATTAAGGTACCTACAATTGGTATCAGAGCATTAGGCTCTTGATTGGCTTGGTTCAGAATCGTTTTCTGCAGAAAATCAAAGTTTTGGACGTATTTGACGGCTGTTTTAGGGTTTCTGCTATCAATATCGGATAATCAGCATCAATTTCAGATAAAACAGCATCATTTCGGACCAGAAACCCTGGATTTCGGATCATTTCGGATCAAACAGTTGCATTTCGGACAGCATTTAAGCATTTCGGATCAAAAGGATTGCATTTCGGACTAGAAATCAATCATTTCGGATCAACTTCGGATCAAGAACAAGCATTTCGGATCAGAATGACTTGATTTCGGATCAGATTGTCTCATTTCGGATCAGATTAGTCCATTTTGGACCAGAGGGTGCTCATTTCGAATAAAGGACTATTCCGGATAACCATTTCGGACTTAGAACCATTTCGGACAAAAAGGTGGAATTTTTCTTGGCTTGCGTAAGAAAAATTTCACTGTTTCGCGTTTAGAAAATCATCCGTAACTCGTCACATGAAACCGTTTGCACCGTTGAACTCCTTGGATTTTTAGGACAAAAAAAAAACAGACTCTGGAAAATCCTGAAATAGGTTTTCGACATTATATATCATTGGAATCATAATCTCGAGACGAATCTAACGGTATAATTTGGTAAAAACAGGTTTCGAATAAAAATTGTACGGTTTAACCAGTCTGCTTAAGTTAAAATGTCGAACATGTCTAAATTAAACGAACTGTTAAGGATGGAACACGAGGTTGGCACAACCAACAAACCACCTAAGATGATGAAGGTGGAGAACTATTTGACATGGAAGGATAGGTTTCAATCCTTTGTTGAATACCAGGACACCCGTATGTGGATATGTATAGAAGATTGGTATGTGAACCCAACTCATGAGTTTGAAGGCAGACAAAGGGTGACTGCATATGTTGACATGCAGGGTGCTGACAAAAAGATGTATGAGGCTGAAAAGAGAGCCTTAGCTGCTATAAAGATGTCTTTACCTGATGGCATCAAACATACCTTTAAGAGGTATACTTCTTCAAAGGAAATGTGGGATGCATTAGAAAAGAGATATGAGGGAAATCCTGATGTCAAGAAGAACAAAGTTGATCTACTGAAGAAGCAGTTTGCTGTATTCAAGTACATGAAAAATGAGTCACTTGAGTACATCATCACTCGATACTACCATCTGATGTCAGAATTGGACAATTATGATGTAGATTGCTATTCTGACATAGAGAAAAATGACAGGCTGCTTGATCCTCTACCTGCTAAATGGGATATCTACACTCTAATGATCAAGGGAGAAGCAGATTATGAGACAAAGGAACTGGAAGAAGTAGTTGGAAAGCTAAGAGCTTATGAAGAAGAAAGACACTGGATATGATCAGGTTCAAGATCCAGGGATTTACAATGGGCTTACATCTTCTTCATCTCATGATGCTTCTAGCGACTCTGCCACTGCTTTTCTTTCATGTGAAAATGAGCAGGTTACAGTGAATGAGGATGGTGATGTGTGTTTTGTAGCTGCTTCAGGAGGATCAACAGGAGTCAAGAGAACATCAGCTTCTAAGCAAAGTAGCAGTGCAAAGTCGATGCCAATGAGTGTGAAGTCTGCTGAAGAACATCTTGCTCTACTTGCTTCGTTTGTTGCTTCTTATGAAAACTACATTCAGGGGAAGATATCTGATCCTGCCATTTTAGATGAAGATTACGATTAGATTGACCCTGATGATCTTGAAGATATGGATTTGCAATGGCAAATGACCATGATTACTAGACGAGTGAAGATATTCATGAACAGAACTGGAAGGAAGTTTGTTGGGAAAACTGTTGGTTTTGACAAGACCAAAGTGAGGTGCTTTAACTGTCAAAGTTATGGACATTTCGCTAGAGAATGTCAAAGACAAAAGCAAGAGACGTCGGGTCAGAATTCAAACAACAGGAATGCTTCAAACAACTCTAACTCAAGGGCATTGATCTCTACTGCTCGAGAAGGTTCATATGACTGGAGTGTTCACTTGGAAAATAATGACAATGTCACTCAGGCTTTCATGGCAGAAATTGTGGCAGTTGATGATGGTGAAGTTGCAGTAGATGATGCTAAGGTTAAGAAGGAAAATGAAGCTGAGGAAAAGAATGCTGATCAGACAACAGAAGCTGAAAAAGAAAATCCAAAATCTGAGCATGAAAGAGAAGCTGAAGAGAGAGATGCAAAATACAAAAGAATGGAAGCTCAACTTGCTGCTCTCATGGCCAACTTAGACAAATCAACAGGAGAGGTAAGTAACTCTGCTACTTCTGTTTGTTTAAAATGTCATGAATTACAGGGTGAAGTTGACAGGTTATCAAAACAAAACCAAAGTCTGGTGAGCGAGATGTCGAACATAAAAGAATCAAACTTTTTTGCTAAAAGAAACGAATCTTTATACTTGAAGAAGATAAAAGGTTATGAAAATGAAATTGAAGCTTTAACCTGCAAACTAAACGAAAAACTTCAAGTCATAGACTTAGCTCATGACATGATGGCTGAGAAAACAAAAGAGATTTCTGAAAAATGCAAAGAGTTGTCAGATGCACAACTCAAAATTGTTGAACTTGAAAAGAAATTAGGTCAATTCAGGGATTCTACTTTTGTTATGAAACACATGATGGGTGGGTTAAAGAAAAGTAATGACAAGACCAGTGTGGGATTCCAGGGCTTTAATGAAGTCCTACCTCCTCTTAGTCATGACTATTCATTCCTACCTGATGAAGATGAGTTCACAGACTTTCTGTCAACATCACCAAGTAGTCTCACATCTAGTCAAGGTGATGTGTTTGAAGATAATGATGCTAAGAAGGTAAATAACAGCAAACCTGCTTTGAAAAAGATAAACACACCTCCTAAAAATAAAAATCAAAATTTTGTTAAAAATATTAATTTTGTTCAAGGAAGTGATATGAAAAATGAAACAGCTGTTATAGAAAATGAATCAAATGTAGAGTTTGCTAAAAACAAAAACATAGAAAATCTTGAAACTAAGCAAACTGAACCAAATCCTTCTAAGGCATCATCATCAAAACCAGAATCTAGTTTAAAGGCTTCAGCTGAGAAGTCTTCGAAAAAGAGATCGTGCTTCAAATGTCACACAAAGGGACATGTAGCTAGCTGCTGTCCTAACAAAAAGAATGAAGCACAATTAAGTGAGAAAAAGAGAGGGAAATCACCAGAGAAGAAAGGTGATAATGAGGAGAAAGTCTCAAATTCTCCAAAGAAATCTGTTCAAAAGCAACAATAGGGTGTTGCTGGTGGTGTAGATAAGGCTGAGAAAGGAACTCCACAAGTTCCTCGTTTTCAAAGAAATCAACCAAGATTTCAGCTTGAATCTACATCAGGCAGATATGAGAGACCTAGAAGTAGTTCACCAAGAATGAACAATCAAAATTCAAATAATTTCAGAAGCCAAGGTCAATATCAAAATAGATACCAAAATAATGGTGTTCGAACTTTTTATAACAATGGCTTTAGAAATTACAACAATCAAGGTTCTCGGAATCAAAATCAAAATTTTCAAAAGTCACATAGTCCAAACACAAATAGGTACCCTCAGGACCAAAGACCTTATGGAAATCATGCCCCATTTCCATCAACAGGTCCAAGATCCAAGACTCTTGTTAGGAGTGATGGATATTGGATGGATGTTCAAGTAGTTGGTGAATCTGGACGACCCAAGATCATTAAGGCTTGGGTCCCCCAATCTAACTAATCTTTTGGTTGGTGTGTGCAGGAGCTGCTAAGGAGGATTATCAACTTATGGTATGTTGATAGTGGCTGCTCCAGGCACATGACGGGGGATGCGAGGTTGTTTTCTGAATTTGAAGAATAAGATGGTGGACATGTAAATTTTGCGGGTGCTAAAGGTGGTAGGATTACTGGACGAGGAAAAGTGACGAATGGGAAGATCACTTTGGACAAAGTGAACTATGTTGAGCAGCTTAAACACAATCTGATGAGCGTGTCACAAGTCTGCGACAAGGGTCACTCGGTCCATTTTACTAAGTCTGAAGCATTGGTGTTGAAACCGGGTTTGGTCATTCCGGACGATTGGATAGTAATGCGTGCACCAAGGAAAAATGATACTTATTTCATGGACATGGGTGCCAAGGATCCGACTGCAGCGGTGGTGTGTTTGCTGTCAAAAGCATCTGAAGCTGAATCTATGTTGTGGCACAGACGCATGGCTCATATTCACTACCACAAAATGAATTATATCATAAAAAATGAGCTAGTGAAAGGGGTTCCATTGCAGAGGTTTCACGTGGAAGATAAATGTCTTCCATGTCAAAAGGGAAAACAACACAAGAAACCTCATAAGTCTAAAACAGTAAATTCCATTAATGCCCCTTATGAATTACTTCACATGGATTTATTCAGTCCAGTGAACGTGAGGAGCATAGGTGGAAAGTACTACTGTCTTGTTGTCACTGATGATTACTCACGTTATTCATGGGTTTTCTTTTTAGGTACAAAAGATGAGACAGCGGAAATGCTGATAGATCTTTTTACAAAATTGGAAAACGTCCATGATGCAAGGATCAAGGGGATAAGGAGTGATAATGGCACGGAGTTCAAGAATCGGATTCTGGATCTCTACTATCTTCGAAAGGGAATAGAACATCAATATTCTGCTCCTTATACTCCTCAACAGAATTGAGTCGCTAAGAGGAAAAACAGGGCGTTGATTGAAGCCGCTAGGACGATGCTTTCAGATTCAAAGCTACCAGTTCTTTTCTGGGGAGAAGATGTGAATACAGCTTGCTACGTCCTAAACAAAGTTTTAACCGTTAAACGTTTTAACAAAACTTGTCATTAACTTATGTTTAACGAGAAACCAAACTTAACAGGCTTTGAACCATTTGGATTACCCTACACCATTGTGCGAAACAAAGATAAACAAAAATTCGGTGAGGTGGCTGACGAAGGCTACTTTCTGGGTTACATGCCTGGCACACCGAATAAAAGGGTTTTTAATCTCAAAACTAGTAAAATTGAGGTTGTTTTCAATGTGGAAATTACTACATACAAACCTCAACAATCAACGAGTGGTCCAGCTATTTTATATGATTATGAAAGTGTTTTTAAATCATTTAATATTCCTGAGTTTTCTGATGTAGATGATTCTCAGCTGATTCAAACAGTGATTAGTGAAGAAGATGAAGGCGAGTCCATGCCTAGATCGAATGTTGATATGTCAGATGCTCCAGAAACTTCCCAAGGTGCTGCTGATCCTGATTCAAGCGATAGTGAACCTGAACCCAATCAGGGGGAGGATTTCATTAATCCGTTTGCAAATCAGAATATTCAGGGGGAGGTTGGATCAAACCTGGGTGATAATCTTGTAGTCGATGCTGTTACTACTACACGAGCAAATAGAGATCATCCAGTTGACATGATACTTGGAGATCCTACTGCAGGTGTTCAGACGAGAAGAAGCATAGCTGCTAATTCGGGTTTATTTGTTTCGATTGAGAAGACTGGGATAGAAAATGAGTGCTTGTATAGTTGCTTTATTTCCCAAGAGGAGCCGAAGAACATTCACATGGCTCTTAAAGACAATTCATGGGTTGAAGCTATGCAAGAAGAATTGGCCCAGTTTGCGAAGTTGAAGGTATGGGAGTTAGTGGACCTTCCTAAAGGTGAAAGAAAGATTGGCACTAAATGGGTATTTAGGTGCAAGAAAGATGAAAGAGGAATTGTCACGCACAACAAGGCTCGGTTGGTGGTTAAAGGTTTCAATCAGCAAGAAGGGATAGATTACAATGAAGTGTTTGCACCAGTGGCAAGGTTAGAGACAATTCGTTTGTTTCTAGCTTTTGCTTCTTTCAAGGGCTTTAAAGTTTACCAACTAGACGTGAAGAGTGCTTTTCTTTACGGGAAAGTCCAAGAGGTGGTGTATGTCTCACAACCAGATGGGTTCGTTGATCCAGACTATCCAGATCGAGTTTACAAACTTGATAAGGCTTTGTATGGATTACATCAAGCTCCCAGGGAGTGGTACGAGACACTGTCTACACATCTGATCAAGAATGGTTTTGAAAGAGGTCAGATTGACAGTACACTGTTCATAAAGAGGAAGAAGGAAGATTTTCTGCTGGTACAGGTATACGTGGATGATATCATCTTTGGGTCATCTGATGAGAACATGTGTAAGGAGTTTGAACAGGTGATGAAGAGCAAGTTTGAAATGAGCGCTATGGGTGAGCTGTCTTAATTTCTGGGATTACAAGTTGAACAGAAGGAGGATGGGATGTTTATTCATCAAACGAAGTATGTGTATAACATTTTGGATCGGTTCAAAATGAATGACTGCTCTACTTTCAACACACCCATTTGTGAAAATCACAATCTTGGCCCAGATCATGAAAGCACTGAAGATGTTGATCCTACTCAATACAGGGCAATGATTGGTTCTCTAATGTACTTGACTGCTTCAAGACCTGACATCATGTTTTCCGTATGTTTGTGTGCCAGATATCAGGCAAATACAAAAGAGTCACATATAAAAGCAGTGAAGCGTATTCTTCGTTACTTGAAGGGGAAACCTAAACTTGGGTTGTGGTATCCAGCTGATAGTGATTTGAGGTTCATTGCATACACTGATTCAGACTTTGGAGGATGCAAATCTAACAGAAAGTCTACAACAGGTGGTTGTCAGTTCTTAGGAGGCAGGATTGTGTCTTGGCAATGCAAGAAGCAATCTTGTGTGTCTACCTCTATGTGTGAAGCGGAATATATTGCTGCGGGTAGCTGTTGCTCTCAGGTTCTCTGGATTCAACAGCAGATGCATGATTACGGTTTGGATTTCACTCGTACTACTATTATGATAGATAATAATGCCACTATTTCAATCACAAACAATCCCGTAAAGCACAGTAGAACTAAACATATTGACATACGTCATCACTTTATACGGGATTGTGCTGAAAAGAGATTAATTGAATTACACCGAGTCGACACACTAGATAACCTTGCTGATCTTTACACAAAAGCTTTTGATAGAGCTCGCTTTGAACACTTAGTCGAACTCAACGGGATGAGGAATCCTGAATAACTGGTTTTTCATAAGAATTTTGTAAATAGTTTACCGCTTTCTTAAAAATCAAAAATACAAAAACATTGAAAAATCAAAAACATAAAAAAATAGAAAATCAAAAATGAGTTTCACTGTGTGAAAAAGAAGAAATGATAGTACATCAGCATGTTAGACTGTCACACTCAAACTGAATTAAATTGCTTAAGTGTGATAGCAGCTTCATCATATGATGTACCAGTAGGCAAAAAGCATGAAATAATCAACTTACCTATGTGATATAAACCTAAATGCACTGTGAATGAGTGGGGAACACATCAGTGGTGTATGGTTTAATGACCTTAAATCTTGCGTTGATAGATTGCCAAAATCTGAAGTTTTGGGTCTTTATACTGTTTTTTCATCTGGGGATATCAGGGTTGTCCTTCTGCTGCATCCAGATACATGCTGACCTAGACACAACCAGGATATCTTAAAAGAGCTAAATATGCCAAAACCCTGAAATTGAAGAAGCTCTCATAGAGAGTCATTCAAAAAGTGCAAAATGCATAAATCGTACCAAAATGGTATTTGTCTTAGCCCTCGTTAGATATTTTGGTCTCTTTGCTGTACGGAAGTACTGACCTATTCACCAATTATCTAAACGTTGAAAAACAAAACGGATGAATTCAGTATACTCACCTACAACGATGAATCTTTGTGCATACCTTGATCGCGGGGGTATATCCTGAAGTGGGACACGCTAATATATCATAATTAATATTACCTTAACGTATCATACGGTAATGGTACTTGAAATGTTCATGCATTTTGTTTAAGTGGACAAACATATTGGTAATCGTCTTGAACTGCTTTTCACGAAAAACTACATAAAGTATTAACTAATGGTGTGAAACAGTTTGATTGTGCTGATATGATCTTCTTACCGGTGATTCTCACAAAAACAGAGTGTTTATTGCTTTTCGTATTTATTTGCTTTCAGAAAATACAAAAACACAAAAATAGTGTCTTTTCTGTTCAAATTCTTAATGTACGGAAAACTGTTATTTTTTGAGGAGTTGTTACCGATAGGGGGAGACAGTGTTAGAAAGTGGGTTCAAAATTTTTAAATCATGCAGGTTATAAGGTGTTTGTTTAAAAAATTTGTGCGTGTTGGTGTTGAATTGGAAAGTGCTTAATCTGTTATACAATTTAACTATCTCTTGAATAATAATAATTTGTTTAACTTAGGTTGAAAAATTCTTATGGTTTCTCGAGATGTTTGTTTTGTAGTATACAGATTGAAGCAGTGTGTTGCTGAGAAGTTGCTGTGAAGATGAGAGATTGATTGGATGCATAGTAGAACCTCATTTCTACATTGCAGACAAAGTTGAAGAGTTTGAAGAGTGCTATACAAAATCTGAACTGGAGTTTACTCAAGTGCTAACGTGTTGAAGATTTGGTGATTGGATGCATCAGCTTAGGGGAGTCTGTTGCTGACAGAAGCTGTTAAAGCTGAAGCTATCCAAAGACCAAAAGACTGTGAGATTCTGAAGACTGAAGTTACCTTTGCAAGCTATTGTCAAGGGGGAGTTTTTTTTGGATTTTTGAAATTTTCTAACTTACTCCCCCTAAACTTTTTGTTTTTATGGAGTAAGTTTTAAAAACATAAATTTAAAAACACAAACAAACTCCCACTTTAACCTGACAACAGTTTTTCAATGTTAAAGGCTAAAATAAACAAGACAATCACAAAAGTAAATAGTTCGTTACCCATGTTAACCTACTATTCACCTCAGATGCTTTACAGGAACAACCACTGTTGAACACATCAACAGTCCTTCTTGGTCATCCTGCATTCACTCAACAACTCAGTTAGACTTGAGAACCCAAACCTTACTGGTTTTGGGTCGACCATGTAAATCCAAATAAGATGCTTCTTGTTAGTGCATGTTCTGTGACAACAGCTTAATAGTTTAGTTAATTAGTCTTTGGATATTTTGTAATGGGCTTAGCATATTGGTTAGGGAGTTAATTATTGTAATGGGCTAGGAGAATGGCCAAGCCCAGACCAAAGCCCAGTATGCAAATATGGCTGTAGTATATAAACAACATTATGCATTAGGGTTTAGGTTAGACATTTTAGTAGAGAGTTCGAAATCTATAGAGATTGGCTAGGAGATTTCGAGTGGTCTTGAATTGATTGTAAACGCTTGTGTTGGATAATCAATAGAAGACCCGATTGAAAGTGATTGTTTCGTGTTCGTGTTCGTGTTCTTGTTTCTATTTGTTCGATTGATCAAGGGGATTCCGCACCCTTAATTGATTATCAATCTCGTTACGATCCATACGGGATAGGGACCTACAATTGGTATCAGAGCGTTTGCTCTTGTGTACGGTTCAAAACTGATATTACAGATTCAAGGATTTTGTTCGTTTGAAGATTTTCGGATTTTGTGTGAAGAACAAGGAAGAACATCGAAGAACAGTCAAAATTTTCGTGATTTTGATCGGTTTTGCTGTTATTTGGAAGTTGTTTGCTGATTTTTTGGAGTTTTAGTTGGAAGGTTATCAATCAGAAGATTCTACGGTGTAAAAGGTGCTGATTTTTTGGTATTTATTACTGGAAGATTGCTGGTCTCGACAGGGTACTGCTCACTCGCAACCGTGGTCTCGACTCGCAACCGTGGTCTCGACTCGCAACTGTGGTCTCTACTTGTGCTGATTTGACTCGCAACCGTGGTCTCGACTCGAAACTGTGGTCTCGACTTGTGCTGATTCGACTCGCAACCGTGGTCTCGACTCGCAACCGTGGTCTTGACTCGCAACTGTGGTCTCGACTGGACTGAGTAGTTGCACGAGTGAAAGTGGTGGAATTTTTCTAGGCAATCGTATGAAAAATTTCACTGTTTCGTGTTTAGAGAATTATCCGTAACTCATCTGGACAAACCGTTTGCACCGTTGGACTCCTCGGATTTTTAGGACCAAAAAAAAAAAAAAAAAAAAAAAACTCTGGAAAATCCCGAAAACGGTTTTAGACATTATATATCATTGGAATCGTAATCTCGAGACGAATCTAACGGTATAACTTAGTATAAACAGGTTTCGGACTAAAATTTGTACGGTTTTACCAGTCTGCTTAAGTTAAAATGTCGAACATGTCCAAATTGAACGAACTCTTAAGGATGGAACATGAGGTAGGCACAACGAACAAACCACCTAAGATGATGAAGGTGGAGAATTACTTGACATGGAAGGATAGGTTTCAATCTTTCATTGAATATCAGGACACACGCATGTGGATTTGTATTGAAGATGGGTACACAAACCCTACACATGATTTTGAAGGCAGACCGCGTGTCACACCCTATGTGAACATGCAAGATAATGATAAAAGGATGTATGAGGCTGAAAAGAAAGCATTGGCTGCTATCAAGATGTCCCTACCTGATAGCATCAAACATACCTTTAAGAAGTATACTACTTCAAAGGAAATGTGGGATGCGCTAGAGAAGAGATATGAGGGAAATCCTGATGTCAAGAAGAACAAAGTTGATCTTCTAAAGAAGCAGTTTGCTGTGTTCAAGTTTATGAAAAATGAGTCACTTGAAGACATCATCACTCGATACTATCATCTGATGTCAGAATTGGACAATTATGACATAGATTGCTATTCTGACATAGAGAAAAATGACAAACTGCTTGATGCTCTACCTACTAAGTGGGATATCTACACTCTCATGATCAAGGGAGAAGCAGATTATGAAACAAAGGAACTGGAAGAAGTAGTTGGAAAGCTAAGAGCTTATGAGCTCAGCATGAAAAAGAAGGACACTGGATATGATCAGGTTCAAGATCCAGGGATCTACAATGGGCTTACATCTTCTTCATCCCATGATGCTTCTAGCGACTCTGCTACTGCGTTTCTTTCATGTGATAATGAGCAGGTCACAGTAAATGAGGATGGTGATGTGTGTTTTGTTGCTGCTTCAGGAGGATCAACAGGAGTTAAGAGATCATCAGCTGCTAAACAAAGTAGTAGTACAAAGTCGATGCCAATGAGTGTGAAGTCTGCTGAAGAACATCTTGCTCTACTTGCTTCGTTTGTTGCCTCTTATGAGAACTATATTCAGGGGAAGATATCTGATCCTGCCACTTTAGATGAAGATTATGATCAGATTGACCCTGATGATCTAGAAGAGATGGATTTGCAATGGCAGATGGCCATGATATCAAGACGTGTGAAGAGGTTCATGAACAGAACTGGAAGAAAGTTTGTAGGGAAGAGTGTTGGATTTGACAAGACCAAAGTCAGGTGCTTTAACTGTCAGAGTTATGGTCACTTCGCTAGGGAATGTCAGAAACAAAAGCATGAGACTTCGAGTCAGAGTTCAAACAATAGAAATTCATCAAACAACTCTAACTCAAGCGCATTGATCTCTACTGCAAGAGAGGGTTCATATGACTGGAGTATTCACTTGGAAAATGATGAGAATGTCACTCAGGCATTCATGGCAGAGATTGTGCAAATTGATGATGGTGAAGCTACAGTAGATGAGGCTAAAGTTGAGAAGAAGAATGAAGCTGAGGAAGATAAGGCTGATCAGACAACAGATGCTGAAGAGAAAAAGCCACAGTCTGAGCATGAAATGGGAGCTAATGAGAAAGATGAAATCATCAAAAGAATGGAAGCTCAACTTGCTGCTCTCATGGCCAACTCAGACAAATCGACAGGAGAGGTAAGTAACTCTGCCACTTCTGTTTGTTTAAAGTGTCGTGAACTACAGGGTGAAGTTGACAAATTGTCAACTCAAAACAAAAGTCTTGTGAGCGAAATGTCTAACGTAAAAGAATCAAATTTCTTTGCTAAAAGAAACGAGTCATCATATTTGAAAAGGATAAAAGGCTATGAAGCTGAAATTGAAGCTTTAACTTGCAAATTAAATGAAAAACTTCAAGTCATAGACTTAGCTCATGACATGATGGCTGAGAAAACAAAAGAGATTTCTGATAAAAACAAAGAGTTGTCAGATGCACAACTTAAAATTGTTGAACTTGAAAAGAAGTTAGGTCAATTCAGAGATTCTACTTTTGTTATGAAACACATGATGGGTGGGTTAAAGAAGAGTAACGACAAGACCAGTGTGGGATTCAAGGGATTTAATGAAGTCCCACCTCCTCTTAGTCATGACTATTCTTTCTTACCTGATGAAGATGAGTTCACAGACTTTCTGTCAACATCACCAAGTAGTTTCACATCTAGTCAAGGTGATGTGTCTGAAGTTAATGATGCTAAGAAGGAAAATAACAGCAAACCTGTTTTGAAAAAGAAAAACTCAAATCCTAAGAATAAAAATCCAACTTTTGTTAAAAAGGTTAATTTTGTTCAAGGAAGTGACATGAAAAACGAAACAGCTGTTATTGAAAACGAATCAAATTTAAAGTTTGCAAAAAATAAGAACATAGAAAATCTTGAAACTGAGCAAACTGAATCAAATCCTTCTAAGGCATCATCATCAACACCAGAATCTAGTCCAAAGGCTTCAGCTGAGAAGTCTTCGAAAAAGAGATCATGCTTCAAATGTCACACAAAGGGACATGTAGCGAGCTGCTGTCCTAACAAAAAGGTTGAAGCACAAGTTAATGAGAAACAAAGAGGGAAATCACCTGAGAAGCAAGGTGATAATGAGGAGAAAGTCTCAAATTCTCCAAAGAAATCTGCTCCAAAGCAACAACCGGGTGTTGCTGGTGGTGTAGATAAGGCTGAAAAAGGAACTCCACAAGTTCCTCGTTTTCAAAGAAATCAACCAAGATATCAGCCTGATTCTACATCAGGCAGATATGAAAGACCTAGAAGTAACTCACCAAGAATGAAAAATCAAAATTCAAATAATTTCAGAAGTCAAGGTCCATATCAAAATCGATACCAAAATAATGGTGGTCGAACTTTTTATAACAATGGCTTTAGAAATTACAATCAAGGCTCTTGGAATCAAAATCAAAATTTTCAAAGGTCACATAGTCCAAACACAAATAGGTACCCTCAAGACCAGAGACCTTATGGAAATCATGCCCCATTTCCATCAACAAGCCCAAGATCCAAGACTCCAGCTAGGAGTGATGGATACTGGATGGATGTTCCTGTAGTTGATGAATCTGGAAGACCCAAGACCATTAAGGCTTGGGTCCCCCAATCTAACTAATCTTTTGGTTGGTGGGTGCAGGAGCTGCTAAGGAGGATTATCAACTTATGGTATGTTGATAGTGGCTGCTCCAGGAACATGACGGGGGATGCGAGGTTGTTTTCTGAATTTGAAGAATATGATGGTGGACATGTAAATTTTGCTGGTGCTAAAGGTGGTAGGATTACTGGACGAGGAAAAGTGACAAATGGGAAGATCACTTTGGACAAAGTGAACTATGTTGAGCAGCTTAAACACAATCTGATGAGCGTGTCACAAGTCTGCGACAAGGGTCACTCGGTCCATTTTACAAATACTGAGGCATTGGTGTTGAAACCGGGTTTGGTTATTCCGGACGATTGGATAGTGATGCGTGCACCGAGGAAAAATGATACTTATGTCATGGACATGGGTGCCAAGGATCCAACTACTGCGGTGGCGTGTTTACTGTCAAAAGCATCTGAAGCTGAATCTATGTTGTGGCACAGACGCATGGCCCACATTCACTATCGCAAAATGAATTATATCATAAAAAATGAGCTAGTGAAAGGGGTTCCATTGCTGAGGTTTCAAGTGGAAGATAAATGTCTTCCATGTCAAAAGGGAAAACAACACAAGAAACCTCATAAGTCTAAAACAGTAAATTCCATAGATGCCCCTTATGAATTACTTCACATGGATTTATTCGGTCCAGTGAACGTGAGGAGCATAGGTGGAAAGTACTACTGTCTGGTTGTCACTGATGATTACTCACGTTATTCATGGGTTTTCTTTTTAGGTACAAAAGATGAGACAGCAGAGATGTTGATAGATCTTTTTACGAAATTGGAAAACGTCCATGATGCACGGATTAAGAGGATAAGGAGTGATAATGGCACGGAGTTCAAGAATCGGATTCTGGATCTCTACTGTCTTCGAAAGGGAATAGAACATCAATATTCTGCTCCCTATACACCTCAACAAAATGGAGTCGCTGAGAGGAAAAACAGGACGTTGATTGAAGCCGCTAGGACGATGCTTTCAGATTCAAAGCTACCAGTTCTTTTCTGGGGAGAAGCTGTGAATACAGCTTGCTATGTCCTAAACAAAGTTTTGACCGTTAAACGTTTTAACAAAACTTGTCATTAACTTATGTTTAACGAGAAACCAAACTTAACAGGCTTTGAACCATTTGGATTACCCTACACCATTGTGCGAAACAAAGATAAACAAAAATTCGGTGAGGTGGCTGACGAAGGCTACTTTCTGGGTTACGTGCCTGGCACACCGAATAAAAGGGTTTTTAATCTCAAAACTGGTAAAATTGAGGTTGTTTTTAACGTGGAAATTACTTCCTACAAACCTCAACAATCAACGAGTGGTCCTGCTATATTATATGATTATGAAAGTGTGTTTAAATCATTTAATTTTCTTGAGGTTTCTGATGCAGATGATTCTCAGCTGATTCAAACAGTGATTGGTGAAGACGATGAAGGCGAGTTTATGCCTAGATCGAATGTTGATGTGACAGATGTTCCGGAAACTTCCCAAGGTGCTGCTAATCCTGATTCAAGCGATAGTGACTCTGAACCCAATCAGGGGGAGGAGTTTGTTAATCCGTTTGCAAATCAAAATATTCAGGGAGAGGTTGGATCAAACCTGGGTGATAATCTAGAAGTCGATGTCGTTGCTACTACACGAGCAAATAAAGATCATCCGGTTGACATGATACTTGGAGATCCTAATGCAGGTGTTCAGACGAGAAGAAGCATAGCAGCGAATTCTGGGTTATTTGTTTCGATTGAGAAGACTGGGATAGTGAATGAATGCTTGTATAGTTTCTTTATTTCCCAAGAGGAGCCGAAGAACATTCATATGGCTCTTAAAGACAATTCATGGGTTGAAGCTATGCAAGAGGAATTGGCCCAGTTTGCGAAGTTGAAGGTTTAGGAGTTAGTGGACCTTCCTAAAGGTGAAAGAGAGATTGGCACTAAGTGGGTGTTTAAGTGCAAGAAGGATGATAGAGGTATTGTCACGCGCAACAAGGCTCGGTTAGTGGTAAAAGGGTTCAATCAGCAAGAAGGGATAGATTACAATGAAGTGTTTGCACCAGTGGCTAGGTTGGAGGCAATTCGTTTGTTTCTAGCTTTTGCTTCATTCAAGGGCTTTAAAGTTTTTCAACTAGACGTGAAGAGTGCATTTCTTTACGGGAAAGTCCAAGAGGTGGTGTATGTCTCACAACCAGATGGGTTCGTTGATCCAGACTACCCAGATCGAGTGTACAAACTTGATAAGGCTTTGTATGGGTTACATCAAGCTCCCAGGGCGTGGTACGAGACACTGTCTACACATCTGATCAAGAATGGTTTTGAGAGAGGTCAGATAGACAGTACACTGTTCATAAAGAGAAAGAAGGAATATTTTCTGCTGGTACAGGTATACGTGGATGACATCATCTTTGGGTCATCTGATGTGAACATGTGTAAAGAGTTTGAACAGGTGATGAAGAGCAAGTTTGAAATGAGCGCTATGGGTGAGCTGTCTTACTTTCTGGGATTACAAGTTGAACAGAAGGAGGATGGGATGTTTATTCATCAAACGAAGTATGTGTATGACATTTTGGATCGGTTCAAAATGAATGATTGCTCTACTTTCAACACACCCATTTGCGAAAATCACAATCTTGGCCCAGATCATGAAAGCACTGAAGATGTTGATCCTACTCAATACAGGGCGATGATTGGTTCTCTAATGTACTTGACTGCTTCAAGACCTGACATCATGTTTGCCGTATTTTCGTGTGTGCCAGATATCAGGCGAATCCGAAAGAGTCACACATGAAAGCAGTGAAACGTATTCTTCGTTACTTGAAGGGGAAACCTAAACTTGGGTTGTGGTATCCAGCTGATATTGATTTGAGGTTCGTTGCTTACACTGATTCAGACTTTGGAGGATGCAAATCAAACAGGAAGTCTACAACAGGTGGTTGTCAGTTCTTAGGAGGCAGGATCGTGTCTTGGGAATGCAAGAAGCAATCCTGTGTGTCTACATCTACATGTGAAGCTGAATATATTGTTGCGGGTAGCTGTTGCTCTCAGGTTCTCTGGATTCAACAGCAGATGCACGATTACGGTTTGGATTTCACTCGTACTCCTATTATGATAGATAATAATGCCACTATTTCAATCACAAACAATCCCGTTAAGCACAGTAGAACTAAACACATAGACATACGTCATCACTTTATACGGGATTGTGCTGAAAAACGACTAATTGAACTGCACCGAGTCGACACAGAAGATAACCTTGCTGATCTTTACACAAAAGCTTTTGATCGAGCTCGCTTTGAACACTTAGTCGAACTCAACGGGATGAGGAATCCTGAATAACTGGTTTTTCATAAGAATTTTGTAAATAGTTTACTGTTTTTCTTAAAAATCAAAAATACAAAAACAATAAAAAATCAAAAACATAAAAAAATAGAAAATTAAAAATGAGTTATCACTGTGTGAAAAAGGAGATATGATAGTACATCAGCAAGTTAGACTGTCACACTGAAAATGAAATTAAATTGCTTAAGTGTGATAGCAGCTTCATCATATGATGTACCAGTAGGCAAAAGCATGAAATAATCAACTTACCAAAGTGATATAAACATAAACGCACTGAGTATGAGTGGGGAACACATCAGTGGTGTATGGTTTAATGACCTTAAATCTTGCGTTGATAGATTGCCAAAATCTGAAGTTTTGGGTCTTTATACTGTTATTTCATCTGGGGATATCTTGGCTGTTCATCTGTTCAGAACTAAAATTGTACATAACCCCAGGAAAGAAAGTCACTTGGAATTAGCACATTTATATTTGAATGTCTGTATGTGTCCCGATACACACAATTTTGGTCTGATTCTGAAATCTTCTCTGAAAAAAGTCGTGTACCTCCTCTGCTGCATCCAGATATATGCTGACCTGGAGGTGCTAGGCAACGACAGCTTTTGCTGCATCCAGATACATGCTGACCTAGCTGTACGTTGTCGCGCTATAGATCTAATACACCCGAAAGAGGCCCTCTAGTGCCCAAATGAAACCCAATAAACCTATATCAAACTGAGTAAAACTCATTTGATCTGTATATTATACCATCTCTGCTAAAGATCTATTCTGTTCTCTTCTCAACCTATTCCCAGTTAAGATTTCAGAAATCTGGATTGGACTTGTGAAATATGTGGTAGGGAAGATACTTGCATGATAGAGTGTGTTGTTTATATTTCCAGGATTTGATTAGTATTTATTTGGGTGTTCATTGTTAAGCAATCAAAACATAATAAAACAGATTATATACAGACCTAGACATTGTCAGGATATCTTCAAGGATGCAATCAGTATACTCACCTACTACGATGAATCTTTGTGCATACCTTGATCGTGGGGGTATATCCTGAAGTGGGACACACTAATATATCAGATATAAAATTACCTTAACGTATCATACGGTAATGGTACTTGAAACGTTCATGCATTTGTTTAAGTGGATAAACATACTGGTAATCGTCTTGAACTGCTTTTCACGGAAAATTACTTAAAGAATTATCTAATAGTGTGAAAACAGTTTGATTTTGTTGATATGATCTTCTTGCACATGATACTCACAAAAAGAAGTATTGTAAATATTTTTTTTTAGTTTAGTTTAGTTTTTTAGTTTGTTTTGAAAAATCAAAAATACCAAAAATATTTCTTTTTAAAAGATATCCCATTTTGAACTGACAGTTAGTTGTTTTTGCATGATAAGATAAAATATTGGTTTATCTTTTAAATGAGAAAAAGGCTAATGGTTTTTCGAGATACTTGCTTGTGTTGCTAAACAGATTGATGCAGTTATCAAAATGAAGTGCAGAATACAAGTAAAGTGCAGATTGAGAGTGAAGTGAAGAACGTGTGAAGATGCATGGTAGGATCCTTCTACTACATTGCAGAGAGAAAGAGATATGAATGAGTTGGAGCTTACTTGCTTAACCAAAGATTGCTAGCTAACTGATCTACAACGAATGAAAGTTTTGGAGATTGGAAGCATCAGCTAAGGGGGAGTCTGTTGATGTCAGAAACTGTGTAGCTGACGCTATCCAAAGACCAAAAGACTGCAAGATGTTTGAAGACAAAGTTACACTATGAAGCTATTGTCAAGGGGGAGTTTGTTAGTGCATGTTCTGTGACAACAGCTTATTAGTTTGGTTAATTAGTCTTTGGATATTTTGTAATGGGCTTAGCATATTGGTTAGGGAGTTAATTATTGTAATGGGCTAGGAGAATGGCCAAGCCCAGACCAAAGCCCAGTATGCAAATATGGCTGTAGTATATAAACAACATTATGCATTAGGGTTTAGGTTAGACATTTTAGTAGAGAGTTCGAAATCTATAGAGATTGGCTAGGAGATTTCGAGTGGTCTTGAATTGATTGTAAACGCTTGTGTTGGATAATCAATAGAAGACCCGATTGAAAGTGATTGTTTCGTGTTCGTGTTCGTGTTTCTATTTGTTCGATTGATCAAGGGGATTCCGCACCCTTGATTGATTATCAATCTCGTTACGATCCATACGGGATAAGATCCATGACAGGGAGCTGTAAGTTGTTGAATTCTGTTTTCATAGCTGCAAGGGCGGCATCAGTATTAACACCATAAGTAGTGGATCTACTAGTATCCCAGTCAACCTTCAAAACATTAACTACATGGTACGAGCATTCCGCATATCCTTGAGCGTATCCATCATTTCGCGCGGCAACCACCAAGCGCGCAACCGTTTTGTCTAGCTCTTCAGAATTCAGCACTGATTCAGCAACCTATAAAAACAAGAAAAGAAAATAAGGAAAAGCGCAAAACACCTCCACAAAAATTACAAACAGGAAGAAACTTACACTGGCGATTCCGCATTCTTTCAGCCATGTCATGTCACTTTTCAAAGGCTCAAGTTCACTCTCCGCCGTTGCCCGCGCCGTTTCAGAATTTTCTAGCTTTTCTTCGGTTTCAGCAAGGCGGCGGGAAGTTTCAGCCTTCTCAGTGTGCGCAAGATCCAGATCTTTTTTGAGTTGTTCCTGTTCAGATAGCAAAGAAATAGGTTCTTCTATCTCCTTATCTCTAAGGGCAAGGGTAGCGCAGGTATGTACCTCTCGCTGTCCACTCCTTTCCCTATGAGAACGCGCTTCATCTCGCGCGGCTTCAGCATCCGCCTTTTCCTGCTTCAATTTTTCAATCTCCGTATCTTGTTTCTTCAACTTCTCAACCTCAGCCTTGAGATTGTTGATAAAATTGCGAAAACCCATCTTCTCGGCATTATCTTTCTCACAGATCTTCTTCCAGTTTTTGCGCTCCTCGGAAAGAAGGGCAGCCTCAGCTTCCGCCTTTCTCTTCCAGCCCGCAACGGACCACTCTTCAGTTTTTCGATCAGTCTCAAATTTGGCCTGATCAGCTTCAAGTTTACCCCTCAACTGGGCAACGCGGTTTTCATCCTCAGCAGCTTTCTTCTTAGATTCCTTAAAGGCAGCCCACTCCTTATTCATACTATGCCACTCGCGCACTATGCGGTGCGTAGTGGATGTATAAGAAGCAGCATCTTCAAGGTAGGCATGATAAGTTTGGTCATGAAGGCGTCCTTCCTGGAATTTAATCTCCCCAGGCGGGAAGGTTCCCTGTAACCAATCTCGACAAACACGCCAGTCTGAAAAGGTATCACCTTTCTTCAGATTCCGGACAGGGATGTGAATTTCAGCAACGTTCTTCTTCGAATAAGTTCTATAATAATAATCCCCTGGAGTTTCATCTGGGCGGATTGGAGAAGTTTTATCAGCATCAAAGAACGAGCCTTGGTCCTCAACAGAGACCTTCTCAATATTCTCAGGCAAGGAGTCAGAAGCCACGGAGGGAGAGGCTGTTACAGGGATCTCTTGCGCGGATTTCCCTTTCTCCATATCCTGAGCAACAAATTCGGGAGTAAGTGGGTTACCAGTATCAACGTCCACAGCCTTCGGGCTAGTAATCTTTCCTGCATCCACAGCAGCATCAGAAGGATTTTCAGCCCCAAAATCCTCTACCCCAGTAGTCTTCTCTGCCTCATTCTCAGGTGCATCAGCATTCTCTAATTGATCAGTAACTGAGGCACGAGGAGGAGAGGGCGGAATCTCCTCGTTAACCACAGATGATGGCTCTGTGAGAAGAGGAGAATTTGGTTTTTCTGCAAAAACATATAAATCAAAGACCATGCAAGGCATATAAAAGGGAAACGAAGAGAAAGCACCTACCAAAAATAGGTTTTGAAACAAAAGCATCAAGGTTGCCCCTTCTGGTAATTTTCTTCCTTCGGACTTTCTTCTCAGGTTGACCTTCAGCCTCAACATCGGCTTGTTTCCTTTTCCCCGCCTTCTTCCTCAACAAATGTTCCGGACTCGACTCTAAGTAGATAGGATCATCAAGGTTCGATGGAGGGATATCAGTAGCATCTTTGGGTTCCGACTTCGGTCTTCTTATAACTACAGGCGCAAGACCCTCCAATGAATCAGATACCACCACATAATCACACCAGGAGTCAGAGGAACGGCGCATACCTTTCTTCTCTCCTCCAACATTTTTAGCCTTAGAAGGCTGAGCTTTCTCCGCATCACTCTTCTTGGGCGCAGCAGTAGTAGTGGGTGCACGCCTTTTCTTCTTAGGGCCTATGCCCAAATTCGACAGCTCACCTACTATGAAGCGCAGAAAATGACTTAATTCAAGCGCACAAAAAACAGCAAGCAAACAACATTATGATAAAAAACTTACCCACGCCAGCAGCAGGTTGCGCAGCCAAATCATCATCCCACGGAAGAACAAAGTTCCTCACGATGCGATGATACCAAAGCTCCTCATCAGGTCTTTTGGCAATTGTAGCCATCTTTCCACCTTCTTTCTCAAACGCGACAACATACAACGAGACAACTGCAAAGAAAGAGAAGCAAAGCCAAATTCAAGAAAAAAAAAAGAAAAAGAAGAAAGGAAAAAGCAAGGCAAACCCCAAATCTTACTTTTGTCTCCTTCCATATACACCGGCTTCTCTTCCCGGTTCATCCTCCAATTCAGACTCATGCTAGCACCAACGAGGGCTTTCTCCGGCAAAGCAATAGACGGGACGTCTTTTAAATCTTCGTACCAATTTTCATCAACGGGAGTCTGAATAGTCTCAGTGGGGACATCCACTTTTCCCCTGAACGTCATCTTCATCGGAATAACTCCTACTTTAATAAAAAAGAATTTCTACTTCCAGTTACAGAACGATTTTGGGGGTTGTAGCAAGATCTTCTTTGCAGACGCTCTTTGCACAAAAGAATAAAACCCCTGAGAACAGTGCATTTGATGGAAAACTTGAAATCGAGGAACCGTCGGTTCAATATGCATCGTACGACACACAAATTCAAAATGTCGAACCCTAACCATACCAATAGGGTGCATCTGGGAAATATGAAACTTGTAATAATTGAGAATATCAAGAAAGAATTTCATTGCAGGCAATCGGAAATTTCCTGCAGAGAAGAAATCCCAAAACAAAGTTATATACCCGGCCGGAGGGTCCGCCGCCGTCTGACCCTTGTCAGGGTATCGAGCACCCAAATTTTTTGGAAACCTGAAATTCCGAATCAAACAATCAAACGACGCCCTGGACCACTTCAACGGTGGAAGTTCGGCCGCCATTTCTTCAGTAGAGTCTTCGTGATGATCTCTGGTTGACATAAGAAAGAGAAATTGCAAATTCTTTCTAATAACTGACAAAGAAGACGAAGAAGAAAGGGGTTTTCAAGAAAGTAATGATTAATGAAAATAGGCAACTGAAAACACTTATATACTCACCGACATAAATAGCATAGATAACTGTGATAGCACCTTTTTCGGGATAGCACGGTTATCCAAGCGTCAGGGGCGAGTGGGAAAGAGCACAAACGCGAGTTCACGCTCGCGTGTGAAACACGGTCAGTAACGTACAGCTGACAATGACAGCCTGTCACACATCAACAGTCATTACTGCACCTTTTCACAGACTAAAGGTCAAAATTTTCAAAATAAAAAATAATGAGCAAGAGTATCTTCTTCCAAAAGATTCTCCACTTTCGCGCCAAAAAACTCTACAGCAAAAAGAAACTCTCTCTCATAGTCCAGTGCTCCACTTATTTGCATAAGAGCAACACTAGACTAGGGGGACTTGAAGGGGTAAGATCCCAAAAACCTCACTTCGAGTGCTTGGGACCATACCACAACCTCATCTTTCTAACCTTCTTTAGACCTTGCGAGGCCGCGCACTGGTCCTACAAAGAAAACTTAGAAAGAAAACAATAAGCAACACCTGCGAGCCAAAAGGAGGCTAATGAATCCTTGCGCCTTTCTCCATAACAGATAAGGATAATAATCCTGATAAACACTCCCACATAAATAATATCCAGACTAGGATATTATTCACTTCACTGATGACATACAGTAAGGAGTCACATAGGATTACAGCTGTAATCTTCTGGAAGACTCTATCATGCATCACCAGAAGGTTATAATAGTCTGGCATGTGTCATCATCCCAGGCTCCCTTGAAGTCACAATGATGGCATGGAATTGAGGAGAAATCTTCACTTGGCCACTTTCCACGTGGCAATACCCCAGCCGTTGATCAAAGATTGTGATCCGTGTGCGCTCACATTCGTCAAAAGATTAACGAAGGGAAAAAATAACCGCCTACGGAGTTAGCATTTTCCGTCAATATTTCAATAACAGGTTTTCCCGCCCAAACTTCGGCTATAAATAGAAGGATAATTCAGGTATAATCTTCAAGTTACATTCACTTCACTTACACTTCTTCTTCTTCATAAACCTGTACTTATTCTCACGCCGGAGGGTGGTCACGGAGAGAACCCCCATTCTCCCCGTGGCGAGTCTAACGGTGGTTGTTTTGCAGTTATAGTGAAGAGAAGAAGATCAGTCATCCGTGAACCGAACGAGAAGAAACCAACCCTTTTATGCAGAACCTAACCCCCTGGTTTATCTGATTCCGGTCACTTAACCAGTGTTTCTTCACTTCCTCATTAGTGATATTTATGCTAGAGTTTTATTTGATTCAGATGCTGATAAGTCGTTTGTAGATCTTAAATTTAGTAAATTGCTGAATCTGTCTATTAAAACTCTAGACATTAAATATGAGGTAGAGCTCGCAGATGGTATCTTAGAAACTGCTTCGACTCTTCTTGATGGATGCTTTATATCCATTAAGAATCATTCAATTCCGCTATCTCTTTTGCCAATGAAATTGGCTGGGTTTGATGTAGTTTTAGGCATGGATTGGTTGTCACGTAACCAAGCCCAGATTTCCTGTGACAAGAAACTAGTTAACATCAAAACCCCATCTGGTGAGTCAATCACCATTCATGGAGATACGCACTACGGATTGCCCGACAATATATCTATACTCAAAGCATCCAAGTGCCTGAAGGGCGGATGTGTCATCTACATGGCACAGGTAACTGCAGATAATCCGAAACCCAAGATAGAAGACATTCCAATCATTTCTGAATACCCAGATGTCTTCCCTGACGAACTACCTGGATTATCTCCTGAGAGGCAAGTAGAGTTCAGGATTGACATCCTGCTAGTAGCAGCACCGATTGCACGAGCTCCTTACCGTTTAGCACCAACATAAATGAAGGAGCTGAGAACCCAACTGGATGAATTACTGGAAAAAGGGTTTCATACAACCCAGCTCGTCACCTTGGGGAGCACCCATACTATTTGTAAAGAAGAAGGATGGTTCAATGCGTATGTGCATTGATTACCACGAGCTGAACAAAGTAACAATCAAGAACCGATATTCATTGCCTAGGATCGACGATTTGTTTAATCAATTCCAAGGGGTAAGTTTCTTCTCAAAGATTGATCTAAGATCAGGGTATCATCAACTTAAAGTTAGAACTGAAGATGTACCCAAAACCGCGTTCAGGACGAGGTATGGTCACTACGAGTTCTTGGTGATGCCTTTCGGGCTCACTAACGCACCTCCAGCATTCATGGATCTGATGAATCGAGTCTGCAAACCATACCTAGATAAGTTTGTCATCGTCTTCGTAGATGACATACTTATATACTCTCGTAATCAAGCTGATCACGAGAAACACCTTCGGTGCATCCTAGGACTACTACAACAGGGGGAAGCTTTATGCTAAATTCTCCAAGTGCGAATTCTGGCTTCGCGAAGTCCAATTTCTTGGACACGTCGTAAGCGAGCGTGGTATCCAAGTGGATCCCGCCAAAATAGAAGCAATTATGAATTGGGAAGCACCTAAGACACCTACAGAGATTCGCAACTTTCTAGGATTAGCAGGTTACTACAGAAGGTTCGTCGAAAACTTCTCAAGAATAGCTGTACCGTTAACTACTCTGACCCACAAAAATGTGAAGTTTGATTGGGGTAATAAGCAACAGGAGTCCTTCGAGATCCTCAAACAAAAGTTGAGCAATGCTCCTGTGTTGACATAGCCTGAAGGAGTAGAAGACTTCGTTGTTTATTGTGATGCTTCACACGCTGGCATGGGCTGTGTGCTCATGCAGAGAGGCAAAGTGATTGCCTACGCATCACGACAACTAAAGGTGCATGAAAAGAATTACACCACCCACGATCTGGAATTGGGTGCTGTTGTATTTGCACTTAAGTTATGGAGACACTATTTTTATGGAACTAAATGTGTGATGTACTCAGATCACAAGAGTCTCCAACACTTGTTTAATCAAAAGGATCTTAACATGAGGCAACGCCGTTGGATGGAAACCTTGAACGACTACGATTGTGAGATTTGCTACCTTCCTGGCAAAGTGAATGTAGTCGCAGATGCATTGAGCAGAAAAGAAAGAGTTAAATCTATACGGATAAATGCTAAAAGTAACGAACTGAAGAACAGCTTGAATGAAAGGTTGTTAGCTGCTCAGAAAGAAGTTGTATTAGAAGCCAACCTTCCAGGCGAGAAATTAGGTGCAACTATTGATTAGTTGTCACCAGGCAATGATGGAATCCTTAGATTAAATGGTAGAATATGGGTTCCTATTCATGGAGGACTTAGAGATATAATCCTCCAGGTAGCTCACAACTCCAGATATTCAGTTCACCCTGGGGGTGAAAAAATGTATCAAGATTTAAAGGCCAACTATTGGTGGATGGGTTTGAAGAAGTCCATAGCCACACACGTAGCTAAATGCCTGACGTGCGCTCAGATGAAAGTTGAACATCAAAAGCCGTCAGGATTACTACAACGGTTAGAACTTCCCACATGGAAGTGGCAGATGGTAACCATGGATTTCATTACCAAGTTACCTAAAACAAGGCATGGAAATGATACAATATGGGTCATAGTTGACAGACTGACTAAGTCAGCTCATTTCTTACCCATCAAGGAGACTCATAGCTCCGATAAGATAGCTCAGTTATATGTGGACGAGATTGTATCCCTCCACGGAGTGCCAGTATCTATTGTATCCGATAGAGATACTAGATACACTTCTCACTTCTGGAAAAGTTTCCAACAATCATTGGGCACTTGTTTGAATTTAAGTACTGCTTACAATCCTCAAACGGATGGTCAAAGTGAGTGTATAATTCAAACGTTGGAAGACATGCTTCGCGCATGTGTCATTGATTTAGGTGGTAGCTGGGATGACCACCTTCCCTTAATTGAGTTCTCCTATAACAATAGTTACCATACCAGCATTCAGGCTGCGTCTTTCGAGGCTTTATATGGGAGAAAATGCAGAACGCCCGCCTGTTGGGCAGAAGTTGGAGAAGCTCAATTATCAGGACCTGAGATAGTCCTTGAAACAATGGACAAGATTGTCAAGATTCGTGAACGCCTAAAGGCTACCAGAGATAGGCAGAAAAGCTACGCAGATAAAAGGCGAAAACCTGTAAAGTTTGAGGTAGGAGACAAAGTCTTACTGAATGTATCACCCTGGAAAGGTGTGATGCATTTTGGTAAGAAGGGCAAGCAATGTCCAAGGTACATAGGACCATTCGAGATCATCGAATGTGTCGGGAGTGTAGCTTATAAGCTGAACTTGCCTGAGGAGCTTAGGGGAATTCACAATGTGTTCCACGTCTGTAACTTAAAGAAATGTCTAGCTGATGAATCGCTAGCAATGTCTCATAAAGACGTACAGATAGATGAAAGCCTGAGGTTTGTTGAAAGCCCTTTATCGATTGAGGATCGACAAGTTAAAAAGCTCTGAAGGAAGCATGTACCGATCGTGAAGGTGAAATGGGATGCCCGTAAAGGCCTAGAGTATACTTGGGAGGTTGAGTCCACTATGCAACAAAAGTACCCTCACTTATTTCAGTAAATCTCAGGGTTGAGATTTCTTTTAAGGGGGTGAGGATGTAACATCTCATAAAATCGTGTCCAACTATATAAAGACACGTGTCCTAAACCCTAAACGTGTAAAGGATTTATTCCGAAGGACTAAACTTGACAACCATTAAAAAAAATACGTATGCGGAGGGACTAAAAGTGTCAACATGCTAATTTATGCCTCTGAGTGACCTTGTACCAAACCGGAGCTTTATAATGTTAAAACATGCTCTCGAGAATGATTGATATTGAAAATAAAAGTTGAGGGGCTTTATGTGTAAAGTTTCAAAATTCTGGATCTCTGATCAATCGCTTACGGACCGTAAAAGGTTCAGGTTTATGGTCCTTAAGAACTGTATCTGGGCGAAACAATTCAAAAGAGGTTACGGACCATATGAGGTATAGGCTTACGATCTGTAAAGCCTATATCTGGGCAGAAAATTTTGGACAACTACAAGTTTCTCCCTTAAACCGCCCTTCACTCACAAAATTCGAAAACTGGAGCATTTTGATGGTTTTCAAAACCACCAAGGATACCTGTGATGATCTCTGGACACCCCTTAACACCTGGCTTGATCCTTAATCATCCTCCTCAACTATAAATAGGAGCACTATGGTGCCTCATTCCTTGCTCATTCAAAAAAAAATCAATCTTTTTCTCTATCTCTGAGGTTCCTGATAAAAAAGGAAGCTCTCTCTAGTTTAAAGTTCGAGCTAGGACCCTTTGTAAGTGTCCTTAGCCACTTTAGTTCAGTTTTTATACGTTTAAAGACCGAAAGTCAAAGTTGCCACAAAACGGCTTTGACCTTCGGGTTAGACCTAAACGGTACAGCCATTTTTCGAGGAGAATATGGTTATGTGATCATAATTAGGAAGGTGTTAATCCCTCAAAAGGGCACCTCCTAATTATCACGTTTACATAGTTAATTGTCGGGTCAAAGTATGTTAATAAAAAGTAAAATTGGTCAGCTTTTTAAATAAAAATCAAATCTGATAATGTAAAGGTTATAAATCATATTTTGTCACTTAACTAACTTGATAAATATTATTAGAACATGTATAAACATGTTCAACCCGACAATTCTAAGTTTAAGCTCGGTTCGCAACCGAAAGTCGCAAAAGCTTAACTTTTGCTTTGACTTTAAGTTCTGACCCAATTTAGCTTAATTCCTTTATGTTTTAAGCTTCCATTGTGGCCATATAATGTTATAGTATAACCCTCTGAGGTTATATTACATGGTCACTTATTAAACTGAATTATATGCATGTTTCCATTATTATGCTCATTGTTGACTAAAATGCCCTTATGATAAAAAAAGAGATTTTTGAATAAATAAGCATGCAAATGAAATAGGTACTGATTAGTAAACATATTTAAAATGTTTTGACATATAAATTCTGGTCTTAAACTGATGTTATGCAAAAGATCGTAAATTTAGCTTTTATAAAGATTAAAATACCCTTTGGGGTATAAATCATGCTTTAAACAATAATTTGACTCTAGACTCATTACCTACTGTTGAGATATTATTTTTAGGGATTTTTGGAATGTCGGGTCAAGTTATATACAGACCTTATTATTGAGTTCGTGTATAAAGCTTGTAATTGACGATAATGCCCTTGTATGAATAAATTGAGTTTTACATATAATTAACATGCAAAACTTTTTGCTACTGATCTAATATGAAAAATAAAATATTTTGACCATTTAAGGCTGGTCAAATTCTCAGAATCACATAAACTTTGCAAATATCGTCAATTATCGGTTTTTACGCTAAACAGGTGCATAGTATGGTTTAAAACCATATTTAGCACCCAAGACTTTTTACCTACTGATGTTATAAATAATTTTAAATATTTTTACAGTAGGTATAAGTCATGAACTCAGAATTCCAATTATGTCCTTAAAAGCATATGTGAAATGACCAAAATGCCCTTTTAAGGCATAGTTTGGCCATAAATGGTAAACCACACATTTGTATGATATCTTACTGTTATAACATCATAAAATAAATATTTTTACAGAATTTTTTTTACCAGAACATCAGTTCACCTATAATCCCCTTTTATAAATACTAAAATGACCAAAATGCCCTTATGAGGCTTAATTCGGTTTTAAAATCTTTTTAGGCATATATGTTGACATCCTACTGATGTCTTAACATATTTCAATCATAATAATATATGAAACTTGTATATGGTTCATTCGGTTACCCGTTATGCATATACGCGTTCGATGCGGTTTATGTAACTAGTTTGCATAAATTGTCAGAAACGGGTTTAACCTTGTCATTCAAACTTCAAAATCTAGAATTTAATTAGTTACCCATATTATACAAGTATTCAAACTTGTTGGGTCTAAATTACATTCTATTCTGGTCTCCGCTTAACCTAACGTTTCGAACCGTAAAGTATCCTTAAAACTAACCGGTCTAAGTCTTTGACTTAAATAAGCTAATAGGTTAATATAACCTTCGTTACAGATTAAGTAGCCTCAGTAGAAGATACGTGCATAAAGCCTTAGGAATATATGGCTGAGTAGCAATCCTTGCATAATTAACTCAGTTAAATACTTTTAACTTATATTCCCTTATAAGGGCTTGGGATACGGTAAACTATTACCGCTTGGTCGGGTATGGGATCATTTAGTCGGATTGTGATTAATAAATCCGCATAACCCATTTTAATCTGTTTTGTTTGATAACATAAACATTCGGGGTTAACGACCGTGTCCTGGATATCATCGGCTCATTTAAATTATTAATGGCCACAACCTATGCACGGGGTGTAGGCATACACCTGACAGATGCAAATGCTAAATATTAAATTACCCACAAGTTGGGGATAACTCATTTATGGGTTTTATAAGTAGTGAGTCAGTTAATCATGTCCGGTTTCCAAACCGGCCCCAAATGTATGACAAACATGTAAATTTGTATACAAGATTTTAATAAAAATTGTCCCAAGTTATAAAAGATTTTGTGCCTTATGCGCCTAAACCAATTTTCATAAACTCTTTTCAAATGAGTCAGTTAATTGTATTTACCAGTGAAAATTGACGTATTTTCCAAAGACTAAGTGACAGGTACCTCTCGAAACTAGGCTGGAGCTACTTGGCATAAATTAAGTGGATCTTGCAAATCCCTAGATGCCTGAAGTCTATTAAACTTTGTTTTATGTATTTGTTTTTATGGTCCGCCTGTGGATCTCTATTACAACCGTCTGTATATTCTTTCGTTTGAACTTTGAACATTTCGGGTTGTAATAGTAATAACTTCCAAGCCTTCTGTTGTGCTATAATTGTGTTTGATTGTCTATGATGATATCAACTACGTCACGATACTCCCCACCGGCCCCACCGGAAATATGTGGAAATATCGGGGTGTGACAACATCCATGGCATCCATCATGCGTTTAAGGCAAATCTCTTTGATGCTTCTATAGATACATCTTCCTCTTTTAAATCATCTACCTCTAAGCTACAAGCATCAAATTCTGGGTCTGCCTACTAGGCTCAAAGGAAGGACACACAACAATCCATATACGAGTTAATCTCCTATATGTGTACTGAAGAATGCAAAGCTAAAGTTGCTCATTACAAATATCACAACTCTGAACTGCCAAGATTTCAATGAGCTTAGAAGAGAAAACCTAACTTTTAAGCAGAGGAATAAAATATTGTATGAAAAAAATTGAAGCTTGAAAGAAAGATATCTTGCAATTAAAACGAGATATCAGTGTTTTGCAGTGTTGGAATAAAGATGCCAGAAATAGTCTTCGTTCTAACACCACTGAATTAAATGCTTTAAAAGAAAATTTTTAATAAAAAAATGAAATCAATATAAAAAACTTTTAAACCGCAAGCAGAGTTGTTAAAAATATATGTAATGTGCAACTAGAGTATAAAGATAATAAAAGGGATGGGATTAGGGTTCAAAAAGGTTCCTCCAGCATATAATCATAACTATACAAGTATGCCTTGGACCGATGAGGAACTTGAAAAGGAGAAAAATATGGTGTATGGAAAACCTGTTTAAGTAGCACCCATCAAAGAAACGTTTGTTAAACCGGTGAATGTGAAACAAAATTGTGTGAATGATACTCACTCTTCCAGCTCATGTGCAGATACAGTGATAGTTGAGGATTGGATAGAGAAGGATGAGGAATCGTCTTGTGTTGATGCTTCCTCTAATAATTATCTCAAAATCGGTCTTTCTATGTCAGATTATCTGAACCACATGTATCCAGGTCTTGTTGATATGATTGTTGATACTAAAACATTGAGTGCTAGTTGTGGTTCTACTAACATCTCTAGCATTAGAAATGATTTGAAAAATGATTTGCCTGAGGTTTCTAGTATATCATATGATACACCAGAACCCTTTGTTTCTGTTAAAAAATGACATGAAAAATGATTTGAATGAGATTTCTGGTACGTCATCTGAAAAATCTGAACTCTCTATTTATAATGAAAACTGACAGGATAGTAGAGGTGAACCCAAAAGTTAAAAGTGCCAATGCTCATTCTTGTGCTGATGTTTGTAAGTAGGTTCAAAGTAAACAAAAAGAGCTAGAACATGCAGATCAAAGGCGAGGGTATGAAAAGTCTGCTCATCAAGGACAATCATGCTCTCCTAGATCATCAACAAACTATGATAGATCTCAAAAGGCCTGTGGGTTGAAAAATGCTCTTGTTAAGCCTGTCAATGATGGAAATGTGAAAAATATGCATTTGATTGTACTAACAAAGCTTTTGGCCAGACAGATGAGATCTGGGAACAGGACATGAAATCAAAGCAAAACTCAAAGAATCAAAAGACAGTTTCACATAACAAGGATTCATATAACCAAAAGAAAGCTCCATGACAAAAGGCTAACACAAATGACAAGCATATGCATCCAAATTCATCATCATCTGCAAGATCTGATGACAAAGGATATTTCCGTTATGCAAAGAAGCAAACTTACTACAACTGTGACATCGCTGGTCACATAGCAAGAAACTACAAACATCGTTGTATGTACCCTATTATGTGCAAAATCAGAGGGTTACACCGAAGGATAATTATCATTCCAAACCAATGAAGGTATTTTCACCTAGGGTAATGAACAATATGAATCCCAAGGTTAAACCATCTGATGGGGATTGGAATGCTGCGAAAACCAAAAGAAACCAAGCTTTGAAACCTACACAAGTTTTAAAAAAACAACAAGGTTGAAAAGCCAACTGTTTTGCAAAAGGCACCTAAGAAATTAGAAAAGTCTAGACATGGAAACCTAAATCCAAAGAAGTAACATCACAAATCCTTGAAACTAAAGGGGACATGTTCTTATATGAAGTGTCTTATCTAGATGCTTTAGGAATACCCATAACCACAATGGCCTTGGTACCAATTTTTAACTAATCTCCTTATTCATTTAGGGACAACCAAAGAGGAGCTGTTGGCAATATCTGGAATATTGATAGTGGTTGTTCCAGGGATATGACGGGTGACATCTCACTGTTGCAAAAAGTTCAAATTTTTTAAAGATGACATATTTCCTTTGAATGAGATAAGGGATGTAAGATTAGTAAGAAATGTACAATTTAAATTTCGTGCTTTGATTTTGACATTGATTAGTCTTTAATTTGATGATGGAATGGTTAAGCAAAAATAACAAAAAAAAATATTTTTTTCTTCATTTCTGTCTTTGTACATAAATTTTCATTATTGGGTAAATTTGCGCATAAAATTTATACTCAAATTTAGGGGGGAGATATTTATAATATGCATTGTTTTAGGGGGAGAAAATAGAAAACGACAAAAATAGTTTGTTGTATATATGCATTATTTTAGGGGGAGAAAATGAGAAAAAACAAAAAAGAGTTTATCGCATCATATGGGAAGTGAAATAAATGTTCGTGTTAAAGGGCTAGATCAACATATGTAAGGTGTTGTAGCTGAAAAGATTAGGATCTATTGTTATATCTCAATAAGCTTGACGCTCAAAGTGATAAAAGATACTAAGTGATATAAACATAACAAACTATGTATCATGTGGGTAAAAGGTCATTGTGTATGATTTTATGTTCTTAAATCTTACGTTTATAAACTGTCAACGTCTGAGGTTTTGAGTCTCTATATTGTTGAGTCATTCGGGGATATCTTGGTTGTCGTTCTGTTGCATCCAGATAACGCAAATTAAAAAATAATATAGAGTAAATAACAACAACAATAATAATAATAATAATAATAATACAATTTTAGTTATTCCAACTGCTAACTAACTACATGTTTAATTATTTTTAAATAGTAAATTACTATTTTTACCCATGTGGTTTAATCAGTTTAAATTTTTTAGTCATAAAAGGAAACTTTTAACATATTAGACCTTAAGAATGCATTTTATAATAGTTTTGGCCTCTAAACACTAACTCTGGTACTTTTTTTCAGATAAGTGTAAGGGTATTATAGTCTTTTTACACCTTAGGGGTTATTTATATAAGTTATAAATCTCTTTTAATATTATTTTTTTGCATAATTACCTATTTTTTTATTTCGTTAATTCACGATTATTAACTATAATACAATTAGCAAAATTTTTGAAGAGTGATTTGATCATTTGACTTTTTTTTGTTTTCTTTTTGGAGTTTGTTTGACCTAAAAGTGTGAGACTGATGTATCAAATATACACAAAAAGCTATGGTTACGAGTTGGGCTTTATCGGGTTAGCTTATATTAGGATATGGACGCTTTATAGGTGATTTGGACCATACCTAAGGCCATATGGGCCAGACATGTCCAAGGGGAGCACGTGGGATGTGGACTTACCTAATGTATATAAACATGCTTTATATCATAAGCAATGGTTCGCCACATAGGGACAAGCCTCATAAGTTACAGAATTTCCTAGAGTTTGAGAGGGAGGTTATTTGCTTATTATGTGCTTGTACCAGAAGATTTTGCTAGTCAATAGTAATAGAATCGTGTGCAAGTTGTAGAAAGTGATCTTGGTGTTTTTCTTTAATCACTTATTGTTTGGATTATGCACAATCAATAAGTTCGTTGATAGCATTATTAGATCCAATTTTACAGACCTACAGAGTTTTTATGATTTTATCCCTCAATTTTTAGCATTGTTAATTCCAACCCCTTAACTTTTTAAAGACTTTGTAATCGAGTTTTACGTGTTTTTTTATGTAAGTGTCGATATAAATTTTAGTTGATTTACGTTTCAACGTAAATTTTCCTAGAAATAAGTTGAGTCAAATATAATATGTTCCTATGTTTATTATTAGGTACGTTTCAGTTGGTTTATCTTTCGGCGTAAATTTTCTTCCTAAATATGTCAGGTCAAGTATAATAAGTTTTTGTGCTTATTTTTATATACGTTTTCAGTTCTACGTTTTGATGTAAATTACAATTAGCAAGTTTTGTGAATGTTGTTTTCATCCTATCGGCTTTTTTGTTTCTTTCTTGAGTTTTTTTCAGGACTTTATTATTTTATTTTTTTACTTTTCTTTTGTTTAATGTTCTAGGTTTACGTTGCTTTTTAATTAAAGTTATGTTTAAGATAACGTTTACGTTTCCATTTATAATTAATTTAAAATCAGCCCGTTCCACTGCCCAATTGAAATTTATTTTTATGGTTTTCGGTTGATGTAAAACATGTGTCGATGATCTTTTAAGCATATTTCTTTGGGTTGCTATACTGAACCAAAATAGATATAGACCAAAACCCTATAGCGTAGCGTGTCTAATCTTACTAGTTATTTAACAAAATACGTTTTAAATATATAAATAAATATGTATTTTATTTAATGATTTGTTTTTTAAATATATTTTTAAAAACATTTGTTTCTTAACCATTTTAAAACCGTCTATCGTTTTTAAAATCGTTTCTTTTTTAACCGTTTGTTTAAAAAAAACGTTCTTTTTAAAGTAGTCCCTTTTAAAAACGATGAACAATTCATTTTTTATCATTTTTTAAAATCATTTGTTTTTTAATCTTTTTTTAAAGATTTATTTTTAAAGTTGTTCATTTTTAAAACCCTTTATTTTTGAAAAAATTACACTGTTGGTTCTTGTGGTTTCTGTCAAATTTCAATGTCGGGTATTAATAGTTTTTTGTTGCAAAATCAGGTATTAATGTTTTAATTTGTTACAATGTTGAGTACTAAGGTCAAATCTTGTCACAATGTTGAGTACTAGGGCCAAATCTTATCAAAATGTTGAGTACTAAGGGCAAACCTTGTTAACTTTTTTTATTAAGTCATACTAAAATGACTAAAATGCCCTTTAATATTTAGAGAAACTATTTTTTGATTAATTATATTTGACTAAAATAATTTAAAATTTTATTTATATTTATATTTTTATATTTTTCTGTTTTATTTATATTTTTTATAAAATTAAATGAATTTGAAGTTTATTATTTATAAACTTTGAGTATATATATAATATTATTTAGATTAAGTTAAAAGTTTATTATATATAAACTTAAAGTTTATAAATAATAAACTTCAAATCCATATAATTTTATAAAAAATATAAATAAAACAAAAAAATATAAAACATATAAAAATAAATAAAACTTTAAACTATTTTAGTCAAATATAATTAATTAAAAAAATAGACACTCTAGTTATTAAAGGGCATTTTAGTAAGACTTAACAAAAAAGTTAATAAGGTTTGATCTTAGTACTCAACATTATGACAAATAGAAAGTTAATACCTGATTTTGTAATAAAAATCTATTAGTATCCTACATTAAAATTTGACATAAATACAAGGACCAACTGTGTAGTTTTTTCTTTATTTTTAAAGCGATTCTTTTCGAACCATTTTTGTAAAGTGTTTCTTTCATTTTAAAAGCGTTATTCGAATTGTTTATCTTTTTTATAATCTTCCATTTTTTTGAAATTCGTTTATTTTTTAAACCCGTTTGTTTATTAAAATCATTTGTTTTTT
>JARYGA010053402.1:0-74663 GCA_030545235.1 Helianthus tuberosus
CTCACACACCCTCGTCACCGCTTTGTATCTACTTATATACGTTTGAATGTGTTAATTCAGGTTATTCGGGTTAAATAGTTTTAATTAAGAAAAAAACTCGTAAAAGAAAAGAGTCAAATATGTCAGTACGTCACCGTGAGTGTATTTATAATGCATAACCATTTTACTAAAAACGTTAAATTGTTATTCAATTACTAGAGTTTAGTACCTGTATTTGACATACTAATATTTGCACAATTAAATTAAAGATTTAAACAAAGTCTGTTGGATCAACCCATGCCCAAAGTCTGTTGCCAATTCCATTGTACTTGTACAAACTTTGTTATTCCTGGATTCAGGACCGGCTCAACCATTTTGGTGGCCTAAAGAAAATTAAAAAACTCGAGGCCTTTTTCTAAAAAAAAAAAAAAAAAAAAACTATTTGAGAAAACCCTCCTTTACCCGGGATTGGGACCGACAAAATAAACTAAAAGGTTTATTGTTGACGAAGTTAATTTATTTTTTATATATTTTTATTTTTTTTATTTTTATATATTTTTTGTATGTATAAGATAAGTTCAGCCTAGCCCAAATATAATATATATATATATTTTTTTAAGTTGGAGGACCTATTGATTTAAAGGCCTAAAGACCAAGCCTCAAAATTCTTGGGCTTGTGCCGGGCCCTGCCTGGATTATTGACCTGAAGCAAGCAATTTAAAGAATGAAGGTTAACAAGTGAATATATAGATCAGTTAATAACTTTCTGAGTATTTACAAATCAGTCTCTGGTCTAGTCTGGTCTGATCTGATGTCCCAAGGGACACATCATTTAAATTCCCTATCCTCAAATCAAATACATAATATATGCTTGTCAATGGTTTGTCATGATAGCGAAAGTATCTTGCAAAGACTATTTCAAAAGTCAATGACATGAAATAGCATTATCTCTTAATAACGTATGTACTTTGCACTGGAAAAACACTTAGATCACTCAGTTTTTTTTGTGAATGATTCATAAGCATGTGTTTCTTTTACCTTAACTGATTGTGTAGCTAAAATCTTTTCTAACGTGCCGACTTGATATGTTTATTATTTGCAACGATCTACATGTTTATAAATATAAATAGTTATGTCCTTCAAACTTTTTTTGCTTTGAAATACACTCTTTCACTTTCTAATCCGTTACGGATAACAAACCAAGATAAAAGAAACTGAGGAACAGATCATCTCAATACGGGTGGAGATGTGACCGCTTTTACAGTGGAAGTACATACGGTTTATTTAGAGACCCAATCACTTTCCGTCTTTCCTTTCCTAGTGAAAACAGCATGCCAGGCTGATGAGATCCATTACTAGAGGATCATATTATTTTTAAGACCCAGAATCCGTAAAAGGCAAATGGACAATATATAATTGCAGTTTCTGGTTTGTCTAAGCAATCGAGATTCACCTATATATGTATTTTTTATGGGATTTTAAACATTGAGTTTGGCGGATTTACATTGAATGTAAATAATTTGTGCTTTACGAAAACCCAGAAACTGTGATGTGATAGGCCCACGTCCCCAAATTTAAATCAAGTAGCCATTGATGTGAAAACCCAATTGCCAAGGATACGATCCAGGGGAGAGTTCAACCCAAGCTTCAGGGTTATATATTGGTCCAAGTCAACACCTACCTACCATGTAGCAATTTCAGCCACTACCATGTTTCCCATTATTGCACATTTTATTTTCTGATTTATTTTGGGTTAAACTATCTACACACCTTGGTTGGCTATCTACACATTTAGGGTTTTCCTACGCAGCGTATAGGTCTATACGCTGCGTATATGGTTACCTCTCTACGCAACGTATAGACCTATACGGAGCGTAGGTATGGGGTAGGTACACGACCAGACAGTCAAACCTAGTACCATGTCAAATCAGTCTGGCATACGCTGCGTATAGACCTATACGCTGCGTATGTTAGACTGATTTGACACTGATACGATGTTGTCTAGGCACGTGAATAAAGTATACGCAGAGTATAGAGCTAGTCGCTGCGTATGATTGTAAATTCAAAAGCCTATTTAGCCATGCATCTCCTCTACCTTCGACTTCAATAATCTCATTTCATCTGTATATCTTCATTTTTTCTATCATCTCATCAAGTTTGTTCAACTCATTTGTTTTGTATATCTTCATTTCCTCGGAGTACCGCCGATATTGTTAAAATGTCATCATTTTGGAACGAGAATTATTTCGTTAATCGCTATTCTAACGACACATGGGGAGCAAATGATGCCAATGAAGAGGAGGAGGTTGTGTCTGGAGTCCCTGTTGATCAAAAAACACAGTTGCCAGACTTGAACGAGACTCCGACACCACCTGTTGATGAACCGAATTACCCGGCGCATCAAGTGTATCCGGATTACGGATACGGGTATGAATCTCCGTACGTGCAACAAAGTGGATACGGTGCTGAGAAGGCACCTGTTGATGAACCATATTACCCGACGCAGCAATCGTATCCGGGTTACGGATACGGGGGTGAAGGTGGATACGGAGGATACGATGGATACGGGGGTGAAGGTGGATACGGGGGTGAAGGTGGATACGGTGGATACGAAAGATACAATGGATACGGTTATGAGCTGTCACACCCCAAAAACGTCGCAGCGGAATATAAAACGTAGTGGTGACGGAAGCTGGTGCCCATTTCTATCTTGATGTGTGATGCATTATATGGTTGGACAATGTTATTTATTTAAAACATAAATTTTAAACTTAACGTCCCAAAACACGACATAACCATGACAAGATAAAGTTGTCTTTGATCCTCACAGATCTTATTACATTTGTCCCAGAAAGTTTAAAAATCAGTCCAACATTTTAAGTGACAAAACATGCATCAACAAACTCAAGATACGCCATAGTTCCCGAAGCCGAACTCAAGTACCTGTAGAACACGTTAAAATCAAGTGTCAACACAAATGAAGGTGAGTTCACATATTCACTTACAAACAATTTTATTCCAAGGAAAACTTTCTGTTTAGGTGTTTACTTGAAAACATCCATATAATTTTAGAAAGTTTATTTTACTTCCTTAATTAAATCCATGGGCCTTCCGTCGCAGTTCAAGAACCCGACAATATAGTTACTACCCAGGTTTTGTATACTAAATTATGGCATCAATTTTCAGACTCGTATGTTAGCTAGACGATACGAACTATATATTAACCATGCAGGGATAATCAATGCTACACAATAATCAGAATCAAAATTCGTCGCTTGACTTGACACGGGGCGACCGGTCACGACGGGGTTGTCAACCCAATAGATCTACCAACAATTCCTCGCGTACAATACTTAAATGATTAAACGACATCAT
This sequence comes from Helianthus tuberosus, assembly GCA_030545235.1. NCBI lineage: Eukaryota > Viridiplantae > Streptophyta > Magnoliopsida > Asterales > Asteraceae > Helianthus > Helianthus tuberosus. The sequence continues at coordinate 3,355 of JARYGA010053402.1, forward strand.
GGGCGCAGGGTTCTCTCAAAGAACAATATGATGTCTGCCTCACGTACAATATATATATATATATATATATATATATATATATATATATCCTACTAATATGACAGTTTAATACTCGATGTTGTACGAATCCCCTGAATCTCCATCATTCGAGATCCAGACCGGCATCCGTTCAACGTTACGGTCTAGTTTCACTTAGGAAATACTGTACCATTCATTCATAAAAAAAAAACGATTTTACTTCGAAACGTATGACTTATCAATTTTCATATATTTTCAATGAAAATATATATTTTATATTAAAAGGTATGTTTTATTTCAAAAACATTATTAAACCATTTTATTGACGTGTTCTACCCCCAAAATGTATACAAAGCAGTAAAAAGAGGGGTTTAGTGACACTCACCTTTGGGTGCGTATTTTAAATAGCGCAATCCCAGAGTTTGATTTTCTACACGTCCTATTATATATATATAGGAACGATTTTAAATCAATGTTCATAATACAAAAATCCTAAGTTTCTCCGTTTCTTAGAATTTTCACATAACTTTGAGATTTTCTCGAAAAGTTATCATTTTTTATTATGTTGGCACATTAATATATATGAGTCCATATATATATATATATATATATATTATGTTTTTGCGACTTGAACGATTTTATTGGTGACCATTATTGTATAAATCCATTAACTCTCCCGTTTATACGCAATATATCTATGATTTGAGCGTCGTAATATATATATGTAAACGTACACGTAAATTAACACCGTAACACGCGTAATCTCGTTAACTTATTTATGTTGTCATTTTTAAGGAAAATATACATAAAAAATCTTATATGTATCAAATTTCATGCTCGACAAACAAGTTTGACGTTTAACGCAATTTTTACCGTTTCTACCGCACAAAACGTACAAGCATACATGCGTAAGCTAGATTTCTAATATCATGTTAAAAACTTAACATATTTTCACATTCTCATGTTTAAATCACATAACACATTTTAACACATAAGGTTCACCCAAAATTTTACCTATACTAGTGTATATTGAAAAATGCGTATTTTAGCGATTCGTAACGGTTTCAGGCGTTGGAAGTCACGTATGACCAACCAAACACCAAGTAAAATTAAAATTAGTTAAAATACTCATTTGTAAACTAAAAATATCAGTTTACTTACTGATCTAAATCAGTTTTATAAAAATCACTCGAAAAGCCGATTTTGACCGTTTTAACGCATAGTTTTGCGTTAAACGTTACTATAATCATCCCAACTCGAAACGACTTGATATTTTAGCACAATACATGTTATTTACTGATTAAAATAGTGGTTATAATCAGATTAGTGCAGTTTTTGTGTAAGTCACATAAATCAAGCGATTTCACGTATTTTACAACTTTTAATGCACCAAGTACAACATGCAAAGCTAGCAAATATTAGGACAAAGTTATATATCACTAAACACTTTAAAATAACTTTATATTAGTGTTTATAATCTGCTCAAAACTTATTTTTACTAAATCATACACAAAACACATTATTTCACCTATTTTACAAGTTCCTAAGCCTCATGTATAGCATGCAAAGCTAGTAAACCTTATGACAAAGTTTTGTATCATTAAATACTTCAAAATAATCATATTTTAATGTTTATAATCTGATCAAATATCATTTTTATCAAACCATGTTCAAATCATCATTTCATGCTTTCATATCATTATGCATGTTCATGTATGTGCATCTAATGCACTCATACAACATTAACATCATTACTTATGATCTAATTTATATTCTTCATGCATTTAACTCATATTCAAATATTGAAGAACATTCTAATCTTCCTATGGTCATTATCAAATTATCACTTTTCATATAAACTCATTTCAAATCAAAAAGCTTTCATATGACACCTTTTAAACATGCATGCATTCATCTTTTTTATTTTTATAAATCAAGAACATCAAGAAAATTAAAACTCAAACTCCATACATATATATATATATATACACACACATACGGCCACACATATACATACTAGTTCATCCATTTTATTTTATCTGAAAACCCATTTGTTTAAGAATTTAAGTTTGTGAAATATTCTAAGATTCAAGAGAAACCTTTCACTATTATTTTCAACACTAAGGATCAAGAACACTTTTAAAAAGAATAGTTTTATACCCTCAAGATTCAAGTGGGTTTTTGATTAAAAAGATGATATGAAGCTTGGTTCTTGCTTGAAACTCCTTGGAATCACCTTCAAACCTTCAAATGCCATGAAATCACCTTGGAATGAGCTTGAATCTCCATGAACAAGTTAAGATTTTCGAAATTAATGTGATATGGGGGGGGGGGGGGGGTTTCGGCTGGTTTGTGAAGAGAGAGAGAAGATGAATTGAGTTTGTGATTCCTTTCTCGGAATTGTAAGGTTTTAGAGATTTAAGAGAATGTTGAGGGAACAAAATCATCACCACCTCCATCTAGGGCCAATAAGTAGAGGAGAGAGAGTGAGGATATGATGTGCATGGCTGCCATCATGCCACACACACACCTACAGGAATATATATATACATATATATATGATTTATTGACCAAAAACTGGTATTTTACTGGATACCGGGTATTTTATCTAGCGTTTTAACCCGTTTTATAAGCGCGTTTTAACCCGTTTTTAATGCTCTATAAAAATAAACTTACCAAAATATTATTGAACAAATATTTTGTTTGCCGGGACTGGCGACATTGCCGGTATTTGGCAGTATGCGCCCTGTGCTGCCGGTACGCGCTTAAAATCGCAAAAATAGGGATTTATGCGTTTTTATTTATTTTTATCATCCGTAAGTAATAAACTCATCAAATTATTACTAAAATGATTATCAGTTGCCTTGACAGGCTGTGTTGACAGTATTTTGTCGGTACACGCGCTGCATTGCGCGATACGCGCTTAAACTCGAAAAATAGAGTTTCTTAGCGTTTTAATTTATTTTTCCTCACGAATATGATTAATATTATTCTAATCATAACAGACAATTTTTAGGATTTTAACATTAATCGGGTGGTCACCGACGTTCGTTTTGCATTTTAACCGTTACGCGATAAGCGTTTATCTTACCGTTGTCAACATAATTTTTTATCAAAGTTTAATTTTACCAACTTATTAAATTTCACATATAAACATCATAACCAGTCAAATACAACATTTTACCTATTCACAACACATGTTACAATTGTACCGTACGACCTGAAAAGCCGGGTGTCACATGAGCCTCGTAACACACCACTGTATGATGATTATGAACCATCTACCCCGGGCAATCCGTTTCAAATACAGGAGGTAGTACATTAATATTTGTATTATTCTTACTCTAATTTTTATTATTGTTAAAATTATATTGTTATTGTTATTATTATTGTTATTATTAATATTATTGTTATTATTATTATTATTATTGTTATTATTAATATTATTATTGTTGTTGTTGTTGTTATTGTTATTATTATTGTTATTATTATTAATATTAATATTATTATTATTATTATTGTCATTTTTATTATTATTGTTATTATTGTTATTATTATTATTGTTATTATTATTATTATTATTATTATTATTATTATTGTTGTTGTTGTTGTTATTATTATTATTATTGTTATTATTATTGTTACAATTATTATAATTATTATTATTGTTAAAATTATTATTATTGTTGTTGTTATTGTTATTATTATTAACGTAACTTTGTTTAGCGTTTCATGTCTCTAACTGATTTGAAGAATTGGGTACAAGCAACGGGACAGGAGAATGGTTACGTAATTGTTCGGCGGAAAATATTGGCGGTACCCGGGGGGCCTCAGTTCCCACGACATGTTTGGCCCGGTCCTGACCCATCATATCAGCGGCTACGTCGCGACCTTGACAGGCAGAACTATATGTTGGAGTGGGTCGTCGCGGAGCTGCAAGAGCGCCGACAACGTGACGGGTTACCTCCACGACCCTACATTCCGGATGCGGAATGGGATCGGCATCAGCAGCAGGAGTAGCAGGATCCACAGGATCCACTGCCATAGTATTTTATCATTTTGTTATGTATGTACAAACTTTTGCTGTATATATCAAACTTTTGGTGTACATATATAACTTTTGTTGTAAACGGTTAACATATTCGAACAGTACCCGGGTATTTCCACTTATTTAACATTATAGTATCCGAACTGTATATACGCTTTTCAAAATTTTAACATTATACGTTTTTCAACGACATCGACTAAATAAATTAATGACGACGTTGACTAAATAATAAAAAAACATTATAAATTTTTAAGTCATTATATATTTTAAGCGAGTGTGAACACAAAGTTTGAACATTAAAATACTATTTAATTATTACTTGATGTTCAAAATACATATATGTGTATGAATTTAAATGGATTTTAGTTAACTAATAGTGTTTTTTGTATCATCTTTATAAAAAAAATTGATTACAAAATAATGAATAAATTTGCAAATTGTAAAGATGCTTTTTAAATCAATTAATTTAGATTTTACTAAATGCTGGTTACTTATACGCATATGAACTGCATTTTTAGTGCACATATTTTTGCTCATGTTTCATTCGCTCATGTAGACGAAAGGGCTATGATGATTGTTGAAGAAAGTGGTAATAATACATGTGTTGGTTATAATTACCGATGGTCAGGTAATATGTTAATTTCTTTTGTTTCATATATATAATTCCAGCTTAAAAATAGATTTGAATTTTAGGTGCCACTTGATGACAATTAGCATGATGTGTTGGTGCATAACTAGCATGACAATTAGGCCCGCATATCTATAGCAGAAGTTGAATCTAGAAACCGTTGTAGAATCAAGTTGAAGAACTACTATCGTATTCAAGAAAAAATGGTGATCTTAACTTACATTAAGCACTCGCTTAGCATTGTAGGATTTCTATTCTTGCTTTATGTTATAAAGATCATTACTTTTTGAATTTGTTTTTGAAGATTTTACATTTTCTCTTCAGGAAATCAAGCAATTTGGATATATTGAACAAACTAGAATGTAACAAGTATGAAATTTAGATTCCCACCTTCAAGATTCTCAATGAGGGTATTCACATGCTTAAAGAGCTTATGATTTTATAATGATCTTATTTTATGCTACTTACTTTATGGCCTTGCTGTGGATTCTTTCTTTGATGGATTGTCATTAAAGATATTCTTTTTTTTTTCAGCAATCTTTTTGCCATCTAAGATGGGTAATCTATATGTGTTAGGGTTCATCTTCTACGATCGCTTCCTCTCCTCCACCATCGTTGATTGATTGAAGGCATATTTTTTCATTCCAAAGGTAGGATTTCATCTGTTAACTAACTATCCAAACTCTTCTACAATGTTTCATTTGACTTGCAGGTAAGATGCCACCTCTAAACGTAGTATCAATGCCTTTTTTTGATAATTTAGAATGGGTGAGGGTATTGACACACCCCCCAGAGGTGGCATATAGGGCAATAAGGGGCGTATATAGTGTGAAAGCAATTAATGTGCCAGAAAAAGTGTTTTGATAAGCCTCTCATTGCCCTATGAGAGGCATATAAGGTTGTGGTAGTTGGAGCATTAAACCCTATACGCCTCTCATTGAGCAATGAGAGGCTTATCGGCACGACTTTTGTTGAATTTAAGGTATAATTATTGACATGAAAGGAGTTCAGTCTAAAAAAGCGTGAAAGTGACCCATATGACCCTTATCGACCTATACGACCCTTATCGAGCAAAAATGTTTGTTTACCCAAGAATACGGGATTTATGGCTTCCAAATTTTTTCAAACTCGCAAAATTCCGACTGAACTCCTGAAGATTCTTAACTAAAAAATTTGGTTGAGACCGTGAAGCATAAAGATGTCGTTTTGGGGCATTGGTAATATTTTTGGCGAAGATTCGAACCAGTCGTACGTCTCCGAAAGCGTTTGGTTATCCGACGTTGATCGAGGTGAGGAGGAGGTTGTGTCCGTGCCTCGTTGTGATGACGGGGGTGTGCGACCCACGTTACCTGACTTGAACCAGGTGTTTGTAGATGAGGGGGAACCATCTTACAATATTGCCCAAAGTTATCCGCGACACGAATACGGGACTTACCATTCGTATACGGAAAACAAACACAAGTTAGAGTATGAGGAAGGTGCTAAGGAGTATGAGAAAAATGATAACGAAGTCGAAGAAGGTGCTAACGACTTTGAGGAAAATGATAACGAAGTCGAGGAATGTGCTAAGGACTTTGAGGAAAATGATAACGAAATCGAGGAAGGTGTAATGCACTTTGAGGAGGGTGTTCACGACGACGAACCTGCTAACGAGGAAGGTGTTCACGACGACGAGCGTGCTAACGAGGAAGGTGCTAATGACGAGAAAAAAAAACAAAAAAGTATGACATAACCGTCAATTACGTGTTATTCGTGTTACATAATGTTGATATAATTTTAGAGTAGATAAAATGATTTTGTATACGTGTTATTCGTATGTATATAATTTTTGTTAGGTAGGAGAAATCTAGAAAATGTTTGACCCGTCCCGACCTTAACCCGAACCTGACCCGAAATTGTGTCATACATATTAACCCGATTTCGTTATCATTTTGGTGAAATATTATATATGTTCTGGTGAAATATTTTTTTTAAAATAGATTACTTAGGCTTGTAAATGAACCGAACGAACACGAACGAGGCATGTATACTGATTAAAAATAGAAAATGTATGACACGAAATTTCATACAAACCCTAAAATGTGTCATACCTATTAACCCGAACCCGATGTTGAACCCGAGTTTCTTTATTGTTTTTTCGACAAATTAATATATTAATTTCATTTATGTGTATTTCTAATGAACCTTTTTTTTGAGGTATTTGGGTCACTTGAAGAATTGTAGAATTGGGTATACAAAAGAGAAGTTGCGAAAGGTTACGTCATTGTCACCCAACGAACGAGGAAAAAAGGCGAAGGTGCGTCAGCAAGGACAATGTCTCGTATTGCACAGGGTAGGGCGTTACTACGTAGTAATAGAACTCGACAAAAAGAAGTTATTGACTTGTGTTAGGTGTAGCATCCGTGAAACATAGTGTACGCAACGAACTTATTAATGTTTCTCTTTATTATAATTTAAATATATTGTAACATCCGTCAAATATAGTGTACGCAACAATTTTTTTATAATTTTTTTTAATTAAAGTGCTTCATATAAAAGAAAAGAGTAGAAAATAAAGAAAACTATTGTTTTAAAGGGATTTAAAATTGTTGACTCAAACTAAAAATGAAATCTGTTTTTTTAATAAAAGGAATTAATTTTATATAAATAAATGAATAATAAAAAATGTCAAATAAAAAGGGAGGGGTCCTTCTGTATCGGACCGGCCTCCCCCGGGATTCGAACTCGCACACCTCGCATAGAACACACAAGCCTTAACCAGTTTATCCTCCAGTACAGGAGCTGATAAATTGGTTATAGTATATCCTTTATACACTTCATACGCTTAACTCCTATCCGCCCCTTATTGCCCTATACGCCCCTCATTGAACACAAACACTTTCCCAACTTCAATAAAGGGGTAAACTAGATCTAAAATTTGAAAACTCACACACTAAAACACCAAGAACACACACACAAACGCTCTGGACCACACGATTTTCACAAGACAAACTCTGGACCACACGATGAAGGTTAGTTTTGTATTCCAAATTTTATTGCTTAATCTTCAACCTTTTTTTATTTTTTGGTTTTATTTCCGCCGTTTGTGGTGGTGTTGGGTTTGACGGTGGTGTTGGGTTTGATGGTGGTGTTGGGTTTGACGGTGGTGGGGGATTGACGGCGGTGGGGGATTGACGGCGGTGGGGGATTGGTGGGGAATGACGGCGGTGGTGATTGACGGCAGTGGTGGTGGTGGTGGTGGTGGCTGTGGTGGTGGTGGTTGTGGTGGTGGTGGTGGTGGCTGTGGTGGTGGTGGGTGTGGTGGTGGTGGTGGTGGTTGTGGTTGTGGTGGTGGTGGTGGTGGGGATTGACGGCTGTGGTGGTGGTGATGGTGGTTGTTGTGGTGGTGGTTGTGGTGGTGTTGGTGGTGGTGGTGGTTGTTGTGGTGGTGGTGGTGGTTAGGCGGGTGGTGGTGGTGGCTGTGGTAGTAGTGGTGGTGGTGGTTAGGCGGGTGTGGTGGTGGCTGTGGTGGTAGTGGTGGTGGTGTTGGTGGTGGTTAGGTGGGTGTGGTGGTGGCTGTGGTGGTAGTGATGGTGATGGTGATGGTGGTGGTGGTGGTTAGACGGGTGTGGTGATGGTGGTAGTAGCGTAACCCTACCCGACCCCCGGCCCGACACGTTTGCCGGGTCTAGACTTATATCATCGTTTTTTTTAAACGTGCATATGTTATTTTTATTATTATATTTATTATTTTTAACAATATATTTTCGGATGTCGGGTCTAATGCTATAATTGTATGTTTTATTAACAGGATATCGAAAGTCGGTGTTTTGACGATGGTGGTAGCGTAATCCTTATGGAGAAGTACACTGCGTTCATATTTCAGATTCAAACGCTTAACTGCGTTCGTATTCCAGATTCATGCACCGGGACGTCCACCAACGACAATGCTTCTGCATCCACAATCTGTGACGGTGGAAGTAGATATTTACCGGTGACTATGAGGGTGAACTGGAATGTTTTTCCACCTCCACCAACGACAATGCTTCTGCGTCAGCAACCTCGAGGGAGAACTCCTTCTGTATGGATTGGTTCTTCATGCTGTGGAACCGGTTACTGAGAATTCTTCTGCGACAACGAGGGAGCGCCAGATCAGGTCGGAGGTTCTTCATGTGGTAATGGGGAAGCGGAAAGCACGTTTACCGTGGAACGCGTCCTTAAACTTGATAGCAACAATATGGTGACTGAATAGAGATCTGAATAACCGATACAGTTTGCAAGAATTTAAGAATATGTAACAATTAGCGATTTAGGGTTTAGGGTTTATGGTTTAGTCGTTACATTTTGTATTAAATTGACATGTTTTGTGTATTAATATAAAACGATGTTTCGTGTATTTATTGCGTTATGGTTAATAAATGACAAGTGAAAAATAATTAAAGACATAATAATAATTGATAAATAAAAAATTTGACATTTTATAATACACAAAATTCATTTCACAAAATATCGTCATGGGTCAAAGACCGTACCCGACCCCCGGCCCGACCCGTTTGCCGGGACTGAATATAACATAGTTTTTTTAAATGTGCATATGTTTTATTATTATCATTATTATTATTATTATTATTATTATTATTATTATCATTATTATTATTATTATTATTATTATTTGTTATTATTATTATTATTATTTATTACTATTATTATTATTTCTATTTTTATTATTATTATTATTATTATTATTATTATTATTATTATTATTATTATTATTATTATTGCTAAGTTAACGGGATGATTGTCCGATGTCGGTACGAAATGGAGTTTGAAATACCTCACCGACGTATAGAAGCTATGAATGGGTGACAATGTACATGTATCGTATTACACAGGGTAGGGCGTTAGTAGATAGTAATAGAACTTCACGAAAAAGAATTTGTTAACTTGGCAAAGGTGTAACATCCGTTAAATATAGTGTATGCAACAATTTAAAAAAAAATATTAATTAGGGTGTTTTATAACATAAAAAACCCTTAATTACCACATAAAATTGTTAAAAATTTAATTTCAAATGAGTCGTATAGGGCAATGAGACCCATATACAACTCCTATAAGATGCTCATTGATCAATAAGCCTCCCCTAGTTGACACCTTATGAGTGTCTCATTGACCAATAAGCCTCCCCTGGTGGTATTAATAATAACACTAATAATAATAATAATAATAATAATAATAATAATAATAATAATAATAATAATAATAATAATAATAATAATAAAAAAACAATAATAATAACAATAATAATAACATTAATAACAAAAAAAAAGTTTCATAGCCTCGTCTAGCCCTCGTATAGGGCTATACTCGGCGTCCTGTTCTACGGCTTCATCTTCAACCTTAGATTCAAACCCCCAAACCCAACAAAAACCAAATTTCAGGGCAAACCTACGGTCTAAAGGCAAAAACGAGGCAAAAATACTAAACTACGGGATGAAATACATACCAGTGATGCTTCAAATCTTCGAAAATACGGTCCAAATACTAATCCGGGGCGTATACAGGTGTGTGCTCCGTATATGTGTGTGTGTGTTTTTGTTTGGGGTGATAACCAGGGCCGTCTAGGCCCCTCCAGCCTTATACGAGGCATAGACGACTCTTATAGACCTATACGCGTTGTCTACCCTTTTTTTTAAATGACTATTTTGCCCCGGTATAGCCCCCAGTATAGGCATTATTCAGGGGTAAAATGGTAATTAACCAATCCAAAAAGATATTTCTGGAATGGTTAATTACCATTTTGCCCCTGACTAAGGCCTATACTGGGGGCTTTACAGGGGCAAAATGGTCATTTAATAAACATTTTTTTAATAATTAAAAAAGAAAAAGTGTAAAAGTTGCCGCCCAAGATGTATGGGTCGTATAGATCTATACGCGTCGTCCATTTTTTTAAATTACCTTTAAGCCTCTGTTAAAGGCCTATACTGGGGACCTTCAGGGGTATATTAGTAATTAACATAAAATATTTTCAAAATTAAAATTTAAAAAAAAAAAGAAATGTTGTCGCCCCTATAGACTACACGTACATGTCTATACGAATCGTCCTTTTTTAATAAATTCAAATTTTGATATTCAAATTTTCAAACTTCAAATTTTCAAAAACCCGCTCAGATAGACGACCAATATAGATCTATACAAGGCGTTTGGTGTAGGTAGAATGACCTTTTAGCCCTTGAAATAAGCCTAGATTGGGGGCATATCAGGGGCAAAATGGTCTTTTGATCAAACATATACGACATGTCTAGCTCTATACGAGTCGTATATTTGTAATTTTTTTATAAAAATGTTATTAACCTGTTTTAATCAATTCTAATTATAGAAAAATGATAGAAATTATAAAAAAAATTATAGAAATTCTAGAAAATTATAGGAATTAATACAAAAAATACTATTAATTATAAAAATGTTATTAACCTGTTTTAATCAATTCTAATTATAGAAAAATGATAGAAATTATAAAAAAATTTATTGAAATTGTAGAAAATTATAGGAATTAATACAAAAAAAATACTATTAATTACAAAAATCATTCTTCCGTATCACTGTCGATGTAATTAAGACTGGGGTTTGATCTTGGCGGATGATTCATTATCGATGTATACCATTCTAGACGTGGCAAGTACATATCTTCCCATTGTTCCGTATGGGGTCTTCGGTGGGTCAACCATAGCCCGTGTGCTGGTGGCATTGGATAATCCCCTTCCAGCTTAACATGTATGAAGTGGTTCTCGTTAGCATGTGTAAGCGTTATGAATAATGGTTGTTGATTAGCCGGAGGACTTAGTATCAGTAAGAAAGTGGAACTCGCACCCATGGTTGTCGTTAACAGGTGCACCCCGATACCGTACGTTTGTGCAATAAGAAGTCCTGCTAAGGGGAAGTCCATCCAGTGATCCTCCCCACAACCGGACACTGAATCCCAAATTAGGCCCTGACGATGCGTGTAAAAATAACCTTCATCCCATGCTTCAAATATTGGGGACCATATCAATTCGTTCTGATCCATTTCTTGGACAAGGTCCCTTCGAATGAGCCCCCATGAACTCTGATCCATTCCTAAGCCCACAGCCACAGACCGAAACCCACAATGACCGTCCGGCATCACATCTCGTATGCACGAGACGTACGGATGGAACACTGGCGGAATGGCATACTTAAACTGTTTGATGATTCCCACGTACTCGTCCCCAATGATTAAAGGAAAACCGTGAGCATCTCGTGTCTCTTTCTTCTTAGAACTCTTTGAACGGCTTAGGCTCGCTTTGGGTTTTTGGGACCTTATAACCGACTGTTGAGAGGCCTGTGACGGAACGTACGAGCTGTGGCGAGGTTTATCGTACTTACTTTGTCGGAAACCTTCATAGCACGTGTTTGCATCACCGAAGGAGCTTCTCCTCAATTCTTCATCTATACGAGATACCTCGTCCAACCTTTGTTGTACCTGCTTTGTTGTTGGTCGGCCACGAGTATTTTGTTGGACAACCGGTGGTTTCTTGGTAGATTTCTTTGGAGTCAACACCGCTTTAATCTTTGACATCAGGCTTTGTTGCTGAGCTGGGGGGTGCGACTCTAATTGTTGTCTAACAATATTTAGCTCTTCGACCACGTCAACATCATCGTCTATCAATTTACAACTTTGGAAGTTAAGTTTCCGCCAGAAGACGTCTATGTCTTCGAGTTGAATCGGACGCTCTGCACCGTTAAAAACAACATTGTTTAAGTCACATGATTAACGGAAATATATCACACAAGTGTTGTACGTTTAACAATTATTACCATCAAGCATGTACTTTTCTATCCTACAAGCACATGGCAACCCACAGCTGTGCCACATTTGGCAACCACATGATGAATGAAAGCGCTCCAAGACATCAAGCTTCCTAATTGCCTCTCCCCTCAACAAGTCAAGGGCTGTATGGGATACTTTTCCAAGTAGGTGTTGAAACATCGGGTGTTTGTGGTGGTTCATTCTTTTTTCGATGCTTTCTCGAAAAGTCTTCCTTTTTTCATCGAACTGTGTCTCAACTATATCCCGGACACAACCAACTACACGGTCGAAAAGTCTTCCTTAAATAGCGCAATCCCAGAGTTTGATTTTCTACACGTCCTATTATATATATATAGGAACGATTTTAAATCAATGTTCATAATACAAAAATCCTAAGTTTCTCCGTTTCTTAGAATTTTCACATAACTTTGAGATTTTCTCGAAAAGTTATCATTTTTTATTATGTTGGCACATTAATATATATGAGTCCATATATATATATATTATGTTTTTGCGACTTGAACGATTTTACTGGTGACCATTATTGTATAAATCCATTAACTCTCCCGTTTATACGCAATATATCTATGATTTGAGCGTCGTAATATATATATGTAAACGTACACGTAAATTAACACCGTAACACGCGTAATCTCGTTAACTTATTTATGTTGTCATTTTTAAGGCAAATATACATAAAAAATCTTATATGTATCAAATTTCATGCTCGACAAACAAGTTTGACGTTTAACGCAATTTTTACCGTTTCTACCGCACAAAACGTACAAGCATACATGCGTAAGCTAGATTTCTAATATCATGTTAAAAACTTAACATATTTTCACATTCTCATGTTTAAATCACATAACACATTTTAACACATAAGGTTCACCCAAAATTTTACCTATACTAGTGTATATTGAAAAATGCGTATTTTAGCGATTCGGTAACGGTTTCAGGCGTTGGAAGTCACGTATGACCAACCAAACACCAAGTAAAATTAAAATTAGTTAAAATACTCATTTGTAAACTAAAAATATCAGTTTACTTACTGATCTAAATCAGTTTTATAAAAATCACTCGAAAAGCCGATTTTGACCGTTTTAACGCATAGTTTTGCGTTAAACGTTACTATAATCATCCCAACTCGAAACGACTTGATATTTTAGAACAATACATGTTATTTACTGATTAAAATAGTGGTTATAATCAGATTAGTGCAGTTTTTGTGTAAGTCACATAAATCAAGCGATTTCACGTATTTTACAACTTTTAATGCACCAAGTACAACATGCAAAGCTAGCAAATATTAGGACAAAGTTATATATCACTAAACACTTTAAAATAACTTTATATTAGTGTTTATAATCTGCTCAAAACTTATTTTTACTAAATCATACACAAAACACATTATTTCACCTATTTTACAAGTTCCTAAGCCTCATGTATAGCATGCAAAGCTAGTAAACCTTATGACAAAGTTTTGTATCATTAAATACTTCAAAATAATCATATTTTAATGTTTATAATCTGATCAAATATCATTTTTATCAAACCATGTTCAAATCATCATTTCATGCTTTCATATCATTATGCATGTTCATGTATGTGCATCTAATGCACTCATACAACATTAACATCATTACTTATGATCTAATTTATATTCATCATGCATTTAACTCATATTCAAATATTGAAGAACATTCTAATCTTCCTATGGTCATTATCAAATTATCACTTTTCATATAAACTCATTTCAAATCAAAAAGCTTTCATATGACACCTTTTAAACATGCATGCATTCATCTTTTTTATTTTTATAAATCAAGAACATCAAGAAAATTAAAACTCAAACTCCATACATATATATATATATACACACACATACGGCCACACATATACATACTAGTTCATCCATTTTATTTTATCTGAAAACCCATTTGTTTAAGAATTTAAGTTTGTGAATTATTCTAAGATTCAAGAGAAACCTTTCACTATTATTTTCAACACTAAGGATCAAGAACACTTTTAAAAAGAATAGTTTTATACCCTCAAGATTCAAGTGGGTTTTTGATTAAAAAGATGATATGAAGCTTGGTTCTTGCTTGAAACTCCTTGGAATCACCTTCAAACTTTCAAATGCCATGAAATCACCTTGGAATGAGCTTGAATCTCCATGAACAAGTTAAGATTTTCGAAATTAATGTGATATGGGGGGGGGGGGGGGTTTCGGCTGGTTTGTGAAGAGAGAGAGAAGATGAATTGAGTTTGTGATTCCTTTCTCGGAATTGTAAGGTTTTAGAGATTTAAGAGAATGTTGAGGGAACAAAATCATCACCACCTCCATCTAGGGCCAATAAGTAGAGGAGAGAGAGTGAGGATATGATGTGCATGGCTGCCATCATGCCACACACACACCTACAGGAATATATATATACATATATATATGATTTATTGACCAAAAACTGGTATTTTACTGGATACCGGGTATTTTATCTAGCGTTTTAACACGTTTTATAAGTGCGTTTTAACCCGTTTTTAATGCTCTATAAAAATAAACTTACCAAAATATTATTGAACAAATATTTTGTTTGCCGGGACTGGCGACATTGCCGGTATTTGGCAGTATGCGCCCTGTGCTGCGCGGTACGCGCTTAAAATCGCAAAAATAGGGATTTATGCGTTTTTATTTATTTTTATCATCCGTAAGTAATAAACTCATCAAATTATTACTAAAATGATTATCAGTTGCCTTGACAGGCTGTGTTGACAGTATTTTGTCTGTACACGCGCTGCATTGCGCGATACGCGCTTAAACTCGAAAAATAGAGTTTCTTAGCGTTTTAATTTATTTTTCCTCACGAATATGATTAATATTATTCTAATCATAACAGACAATTTTTAGGATTTTAACATTAATCGGGTGGTCACCGACGTTCGTTTTGCATTTTAACCGTTACGCGATAAGCGTTTATCTTACCGTTGTCAACATAATTTTTATCAAAGTTTAATTTTACCAACTTATTAAATTTCACATATAATCATCATAACCAGTCAAATACAACATTTTACCTATTCACAACACATGTTACAATTGTACCGTACGACCTGAAAAGCCGGGTGTCACATGAGCCTCGTAACACACCACTGTATGATGATTATGAACCATCTACCCCGGGCAATCCGTTTCAAATACAGGAGGTAGTACATTAATATTTGTATTATTCTTACTCTAATTTTTATTATTGTTAAAATTATATTGTTATTGTTATTATTATTGTTATTGTTATTATTAATATTATTGTTATTATTATTATTATTATTGTTATTATTATTGTTGTTGTTGTTGTTGTTGTTGTTATTGTTATTATTATTGTTATTATTATTAATATTAACATTATTATTATTATTGTCATTTTTATTATTATTGTTATTATTGTTATTATTATTATTATTATTATTGTTGTTGTTGTTGTTGTTGTTGTTATTATTATTATTATTGCTATTATTATTATTGTTGTTGTTATTGTTATTATTATTATTAACGTAACTTTGTTTAGCGTTTCATGTCTCTAACTGATTTGAAGAATTGGGTACAAGCAACGGGACAGGAGAATGGTTACGTAATTGTTCGGCGGAAAATATTGGCGGTACCCGGGGGGCCTCAGTTCCCACGACATGTTTGGCCCGGTACTGACCCATCATATCAGCGGCTACGTCGCGACCTTGACAGGCAGAACTATATGTTGGAGTGGGTCGTCGCGGAGCTGCAAGAGCGCCGACAGCGTGACGGGTTACCTCCACGACCCTACATTCCGGATGCGGAATGGGATCGGCATCAGCAGCAGGAGTAGCAGGATCCACAGGATCCACTGCCATAGTATTTTATCATTTTGTTATGTATGTACAAACTTTTGCTGTATATATCAAACTTTTGGTGTACATATATAACTTTTGTTGTAAACGGTTAACATATTCGAACAGTACACGGGTATTTCCACTTATTTAACATTATAGTATCCGAACTGTATATACGCTTTTCAAAATTTTAACATTATACGTTTTTCAACGACATCGACTAAATAAATTAATGACGACGTTGACTAAATAATAAAAAAACATTATAAATTTTTAAGTCATATATTTTAAGCGAGTGTGAACACAAAGTTTGAACATTAAAATACTATTTAATTATTACTTGATGTTCAAAATACATATATGTGTATGAATTTAAATGGATTTTAGTTAACTAATAGTGTTTTTTGTATCATCTTTATAAAAAAAATTGATTACAAAATAATGAATAAATTTGCAAATTGTAAAGATGCTTTTTAAATCAATTAATTTAGATTTTACTAAATGCTGGTTACTTATACGCATATGAACTGCATTTTTAGTGCACATATTTTTGCTCATGTTTCATTCGCTCATGTAGACGAAAGGGCTATGATGATTGTTGAAGAAAGTGGTAATAATACATGTGTTGGTTATAATTACCGATGGTCAGGTAATATGTTAATTTCTTTTGTTTCATATATATAATTCCAGCTTAAAAATAGATTTGAATTTTAGGTGCCACTTGATGACAATTAGCATGATGTGTTGGTGCATAACTAGCATGACAATTAGGCCCGCATATCTATAGCAGAAGTTGAATCTAGAAACCGTTGTAGAATCAAGTTGAAGAACTACTATCGTATTCAAGAAAAAATGGTGATCTTAACTTACATTAAGCACTCGCTTAGCATTGTAGGATTTCTATTCTTGCTTTATGTTATAAAGATCATTACTTTTTGAATTTGTTTTTGAAGATTTTACATTTTCTCTTCAGGAAATCAAGCAATTTGGATATATTGAACAAACTAGAATGTAACAAGTATGAAATTTAGATTCCCACCTTCAAGATTCTCAATGAGGGTATTCACATGCTTAAAGAGCTTATGATTTTATAATGATCTTATTTTATGCTACTTACTTTATGGCCTTGCTGTGGATTCTTTCTTTGATGGATTGTCATTAAAGATATTCTTTTTTTTTTCAGCAATCTTTTTGCCATCTAAGATGGGTAATCTATATGTGTTAGGGTTCATCTTCTACGATCGCTTCCTCTCCTCCACCATCGTTGATTGATTGAAGGCATATTTTTTCATTCCAAAGGTAGGATTTCATCTGTTAACTAACTATCCAAACTCTTCTACAATGTTTCATTTGACTTGCAGGTAAGATGCCACCTCTAAACGTAGTATCAATGCCTTTTTTTTTTGATAATTTAGAATGGGTGAGGGTATTGACACACCCCCCAGAGGTGGCATATAGGGCAATAAGGGGCGTATATAGTGTGAAAACAATTAATGTGCCAGAAAAAGTGTTTTGATAAGCCTCTCATTGCCCTATGAGAGGCATATAAGGTTGTGGTAGTTGGAGCATTAAACCCTATACGCCTCTCATTGAGCAATGAGAGGCTTATCGGCACGACTTTTGTTGAATTTAAGGTATAATTACTGACATGAAAGGAGTTCAGTCTAAAAAAGCGTGAAAGTGACCCATATGACCCTTATCGACCTATACGACCCTTATCGAGCAAAAATGTTTGTTTACCCAAGCATACGGGATTTATGGCTTCCAAATTTTTTCAAACTCGCAAAATTCCGACTGAACTCCTGAAGATTCTTAACTAAAAAATTTGGTTGAGACCGTGAAGCATAAAGATGTCGTTTTGGGGCATTGGTAATATTTTTGGCGAAGATTCGAACCAGTCGTACGTCTCCGAAAGCGTTTGGTTATCCGACGTTGATCGAGGTGAGGAGGAGGTTGTGTCCGTGCCTCGTTGTGATGACGGGGGTGTGCGACCCACGTTACCTGACTTGAACCAGGTGTTTGTAGATGAGGGGGAACCATCTTACAATATTGCCCAAAGTTATCCGCGACACGAATACGGGACTTACCATTCGTATACGGAAAACAAACACAAGTTAGAGTATGAGGAAGGTGCTAAGGAGTATGAGAAAAATGATAACGAAGTCGAAGAAGGTGCTAACGACTTTGAGGAAAATGATAACGAAGTCGAGGAATGTGCTAAGGACTTTGAGGAAAATGATAACGAAATCGAGGAAGGTGTAATGCACTTTGAGGAGGGTGTTCACGACGACGAACCTGCTAACGAGGAAGGTGTTCACGACGACGAGCGTGCTAACGAGGAAGGTGCTAATGACGAGAAAAAAAACAAAAAAGTATGACATAACCGTCAATTACGTGTTATTCGTGTTACATAATGTTGATATAATTTTAGAGTAGATAAAATGATTTTGTATACGTGTTATTCGTATGTATATAATTTTTGTTAGGTAGGAGAAATCTAGAAAATGTTTGACTCGTCCCGACCTTAACCCGAACCTGACCCGAAATTGTGTCATACATATTAACCCGATTTCGTTATCATTTTGGTGAAATATTATATATGTTCTGGTGAAATATTTTTTTAAAAATAGATTACTTAGGCTTGTAAATGAACCGAACGAACACGAACGAGGCATGTATACTGATTAAAAATAGAAAATGTATGACACGAAATTTCATACAAACCCTAAAATGTGTCATACCTATTAACCCGAACCCGATGTTGAACCCGAGTTTCTTTATTGTTTTTTCGACAAATTAATATATTAATTTCATTTATGTGTATTTCTAATGAACCTTTTTTTGAGGTATTTGGGTCACTTGAAGAATTGTAGAATTGGGTATACAAAAGAGAAGTTGCGAAAGGTTACGTCATTGTCACCCAACGAACAAGGAAAAAAGGCGAAGGTGCGTCAGCAAGGACAATGTCTCGTATTGCACAGGGTAGGGCGTTACTACGTAGTAATAGAACTCGACAAAAAGAAGTTATTGACTTGTGTTAGGTGTAGCATCCGTGAAACATAGTGTACGCAACGAACTTATTAATGTTTCTCTTTATTATAATTTAAATATATTGTAACATCCGTCAAATATAGTGTACGCAACAATTTTTTTATAATTTTTTTTAATTAAAGTGCTTCATATAAAAGAAAATAGTAGAAAATAAAGAAAACTATTGTTTTAAAGGGATTTAAAATTGTTGACTCAAACTAAAAATGAAATCTGTTTTTTTAATAAAAGGAATTAATTTTATATAAATAAATGAATAATAAAAAATGTCAAATAAAAAAGGAGGGGTCCTTCTGTATCGGACCGGCCTCCCCCGGGATTCGAACTCGCACACCTCGCATAGAACACACAAGCCTTAACCAGTTTATCCTCCTGTACAGGAGCTGATAAATTGGTTATAGTATATCCTTTATACACTTCATACGCTTAACTCCTATCCGCCCCTTATTGCCCTATACGCCCCTCATTGAACACAAACACTTTCCCAACTTCAATAAAGGGGTAAACTAGATCTAAAATTTGAAAACTCACACACTAAAACACCAAGAACACACACACAAACGCTCTGGACCACACAATTTTCACAAGACAAACTCTGGACCACACGATGAAGGTTAGTTTTGTATTCCAAATTTTATTGCTTAATCTTCAACCTTTTTTTATTTTTTGGTTTTATTTCCGCCGTTTGTGGTGGTGTTGGGTTTGATGGTGGTGTTGGGTTTGACGGTGGTGGGGGATTGACGGCGGTGGGGGATTGACGGCGGTGGGGGATTGGTGGGGAATGACGGCGGTGGTGATTAACGGCCGTGGTGGTGGTGGCTGTGGTGGTGGTGGTTGTGGTGGTGGTGGTGGTGGCTGTGGACCACACGATGAAGGTTAGTTTTGTATTCCAAATTTTATTGCTTAATCTTCAACCTTTTTTTATTTTTTGGTTTTATTTCCGCCGTTTGTGGTGGTGTTGGGTTTGACGGTGGTGTTGGGTTTGATGGTGGTGTTGGGTTTGACGGTGGTGGGGGATTGACGGCGGTGGGGGATTGACGGCGGTGGGGGATTGGTGGGGAATGATGGCGGTGGTGATTAACGGCAGTGGTGGTGGTGGTTGTGGTGGTGGTGGTGGTGGTGGTGGTGGCTGTGGTGGTGGTGGTTGTGGTGGTGGTGGCTGTGGTGGTGGTGGGTGTGGTGGTGGTGGTGGTGGTTGTGGTTGTGGTGGTGGTGGTGGTGGGGATTGACGGCTGTGGTGGTGGTGATGGTGGTTGTTGTGGTGGTGGTTGTGGTGGTGTTGGTGGTGGTGGTGGTTGTTGTGGTGGTGGTGGTGGTTAGGCGGGTGGTGGTGGTGGCTGTGGTAGTAGTGGTGGTGGTGGTTAGGCGGGTGTGGTGGTGGCTGTGGTGGTAGTGGTGGTGGTGTTGGTGGTGGTTAGGTGGGTGTGGTGGTGGCTGTGGTGGTAGTGATGGTGATGGTGGTGGTGGTGGTTAGACGGGTGTGGTGATGGTGGTAGTAGCGTAACCCTACCCGACCCCCGGCCCGACACGTTTGCCGGGTCTAGACTTATATCATCGTTTTTTTTAAACGTGCATATGTTATTTTTATTATTATATTTATTATTTTTAACAATATATTTTCGGATGTCGGGTCTAATGCTATAATTGTATGTTTTATTAACAGGATATCGAAAGTCGGTGTTTTGACGATGGTGGTAGCGTAATCCTTATGGAGAAGTACACTGCGTTCATATTTCAGATTCAAACGCTTAACTGCGTTCGTATTCCAGATTCATGCACCGGGACGTCCACCAACGACAATGCTTCTGCATCCACAATCTGTGACGGTGGAAGTAGATATTTACCGGTGACTATGAGGGTGAACTGGAATGTTTTTCCACCTCCACCAACGACAATGCTTCTGCGTCAGCAACCTCGAGGGAGAACTCCTTCTGTATGGATTGGTTCTTCATGCTGTGGAACCGGTTACTGAGAATTCTTCTGCGACAACGAGGGAGCGCCAGATCAGGTCGGAGGTTCTTCATGTGGTAATGGGGAAGCGGAAAGCACGTTTACCGTGGAACGCGTCCTTAAACTTGATAGCAACAATATGGTGACTGAATAGAGATCTGAATAACCGATACAGTTTGCAAGAATTTAAGAATATGTAACAGTTAGCGATTTAGGGTTTAGGGTTTATGGTTTAGTCGTTACATTTTGTATTAAATTGACATGTTTTGTGTATTAATATAAAACGATGTTTCGTGTATTTATTGCGTTATGGTTAATAAATGACAAGTGAAAAATAATTAAAGACATAATAATAATTGATAAATAAAAAATTTGACATTTTATAATACACAAAATTCATTTCACAAAATATCGTCATGGGTCAAAGACCGTACCCGACCCCCGGCCCGACCCGTTTGCCGGGACTGAATATAACATAGTTTTTTTAAATGTGCATATGTTTTATTATTATTATTATTATTATTATTATTTGTTATTATTATTATTATTTATTACTATTATTATTATTTCTATTTTTATTATTATTATTAATATTATTATTATTATTATTATTATTATTATTATTATTATTATTATTGCTAAGTTAACGGGATGATTGTCCGATGTCGGTACGAAATGGAGTTTGAAATACCTCACCGACGTATAGAAGCTATGAATGGGTGACAATGTACATGTATCGTATTACACAGGGTAGTGCGTTAGTAGATAGTAATAGAACTTCACGAAAAAGAATTTGTTAACTTGGCAAAGGTGTAACATCCGTTAAATATAGTGTATGCAACAATTTAAAAAAAATATATTAATTAGGGTGTTTTATAACATAAAAAACCCTTAATTACCACATAAAATTGTTGAAAAATTAATTTCAAATGAGTCGTATAGGGCAATGAGACCCATATACAACTCCTATAAGATGCTCATTGATCAATAAGCCTCCCCTAGTTGACACCTTATGAGTGTCTTATTGACCAATAAGCCTCCCCTGGTGGTATTAATAATAACACTAATAATAATAATAATAATAATAATAATAAAAAACAATAATAATAACAATAATAATAACATTAATAACAAAAAAAAAAGTTTCATAGCCTCGTCTAGCCCTCGTATAGGGCTATACTCGGCGTCCTGTTCTACGGCTTCATCTTCAACCTTAGATTCAAACCCCCAAACCCAACAAAAACCAAATTTCAGGGCAAACCTACGGTCTAAAGGCAAAAACGAGGCAAAAATACTAAACTACGGGATGAAATACATACCAGTGATGCTTCAAATCTTCGAAAATACGGTCCAAATACTAATCCGGGGCGTATACAGGTGTGTGCTCCGTATATGTGTGTGTGTGTGTTTTTGTTTGGGGTGATAACCAGGGCCGTCTAGGCCCCTCCAGCCTTATACGAGGCATAGACGACTCTTATAGACCTATACGCGTTGTCTACCCTTTTTTTTAAATGACTATTTTGCCCCTGTATAGCCCCCAGTATAGGCATTATTCAGGGGTAAAATGGTAATTAACCAATCCAAAAAGATATTTCTGGAATGGTTAATTACCATTTTGCCCCTGACTAAGGCCTATACTGGGGGCTTTACAGGGGCAAAATGGTCATTTAATAAACATTTTTTTAATAATTAAAAAAGAAAAAGTGTAAAAGTTGCCGCCCAAGATGTATGGGTCGTATAGATCTATACGCGTCGTCCATTTTTTTAAATTACCTTTAAGCCCCTGTTAAAGGCCTATACTGGGGACCTTCAGGGGTATATTAGTAATTAACATAAAATATTTTCAAAATTAAAATTTAAAAAAAAAAGAAATGTTGTCGCCCCTATAGACTACACGTACATGTCTATACGAATCGTCCTTTTTTAATAAATTCAAATTTTGATATTCAAATTTTCAAACTTCAAATTTTCAAAAACCCGCTCAGATAGACGACCAATATAGATCTATACAAGGCGTTTGGTGTAGGTAGAATGACCTTTTAGCCCTTGAAATAAGCCTAGATTGGGGGCATATCAGGGGCAAAATGGTCTTTTGATCAAACATATACGACATGTCTAGCTCTATACGAGTCGTATATTTGTAATTTTTTTATAAAAATGTTATTAACCTGTTTTAATCAATTCTAATTATAGAAAAATGATAGAAATTATAAAAAAAATTATAGAAATTCTAGAAAATTATAGGAATTAATACAAAAAATACTATTAATTATAAAAATGTTATTAACCTGTTTTAATCAATTCTAATTATAGAAAAATGATAGAAATTATAAAAAAATTTATAGAAATTGTAGAAAATTATAGGAATTAATACAAAAAAATACTATTAATTACAAAAATCATTCTTCCGTATCACTGTCGATGTAATTAAGACTGGGGTTTGATCTTGGCGGATGATTCATTATCGATGTATACCATTCTAGACGTGGCAAGTACATATCTTCCCATTGTTCCGTATGGGGTCTTCGGTGGGTCAACCATAGCCCGTGTGCTGGTGGCATTGGATAATCCCCTTCCAGCTTAACATGTATGAAGTGGTTCTCGTTAGCATGTGTAAGTGTTATGAATAATGGTTGTTGATTAGCCGGAGGACTTAGTATCAGTAAGAAAGTGGAACTCGCACCCATGGTTGTCGTTAACAGGTGCACCCCGATACCGTACGTTTGTGCAATAAGAAGTCCTGCTAAGGGGAAGTCCATCCAGTGATCCTCCCCACAACCGGACACTGAATCCCAAATTAGGCCCTGATGATGCGTGTAAAAATAACCTTCATCCCATGCTTCAAATATTGGGGACCATATCAATTCGTTCTGATCCATTTCTTGGACAAGGTCCCTTCGAATGAGCCCCCATGAACTCTGATCCATTCCTAAGCCCACAGCCACAGACCGAAACCCACAATGACCGTCCGGCATCACATCTCGTATGCACGAGACGTACGGATGGAACACTGGCGGAATGGCATACTTAAACTGTTTGATGATTCCCACGTACTCGTCCCCAATGATTAAAGGAAAACCGTGAGCATCTCGTGTCTCTTTCTTCTTAGAACTCTTTGAACGGCTTAGGCTCGCTTTGGGTTTTTGGGACCTTATAACCGACTGTTGAGAGGCCTGTGACGGAACGTACGAGCTGTGGCGAGGTTTATCGTACTTACTTTGTCGGAAACCTTCATAGCACGTGTTTGCATCACCGAAGGAGCTTCTCCTCAATTCTTCATCTATACGAGATACCTCGTCCAACCTTTGTTGTACCTGCTTTGTTGTTGGTCGGCCACGAGTATTTTGTTGGACAACCGGTGGTTTCTTGGTAGATTTCTTTGGAGTTAACACCGCTTTAATCTTTGACATCAGGCTTTGTTGCTGAGCTGGGGGGTGCGACTCTAATTGTTGTCTAACAATATTTAGCTCTTCGACCACGTCAACGTCATCGTCTATCAATTTACAACTTTGGAAGTTAAGTTTCCGCCAGAAGACGTCTATGTCTTCGAGTTGAATCGGACGCTCTGCACCGTTAAAAACAACATTGTTTAAGTCACATGATTAACGGAAATATATCACACAAGTGTTGTACGTTTAACAATTATTACCATCAAGCATGTACTTTTCTATCCTACAAGCACATGGCAACCCACAGCTGTGCCACATTTGGCAACCACATGATGAATGAAAGCGCTCCAAGACATCTAGCTTCCTAATTGCCTCTCCCCTCAACAAGTCAAGGATTGTATGGGATACTTTTCCAAGTAGGTGTTGAAACATCGGGTGTTTGTGGTGGTTCATTCTTTTTTCGATGCTTTCTTGAAAAGTCTTCCTTATTTCACCGAACTGTGTCTCAACTATATCCCGGACACAACCAACTACACGGTCCAGCGAGCTCCTATCTAGGACGTATCTCTTTAAGTTGGCGTGTTGGCTCTCAACTCTGTTTGTGGTACGATTACCAAAGTTGCGCCTCTTATCAGTCCACGCAAAGACGAACATCTCCTTATAGTCTTTTAGCCAGTTATCGTACACGTACTTGAAGACTCCTAAAAAGTAAAAATAATTTAATAAAATTTGCATAGGTGAGTTGTATGTTATTAGAAAAACTTACTAGAACGTTTGCACTCCACAAGTCGCTTTCGCATGTTGCGCAAGTGGTACTCGTAGATGGGTATGGATGGAGACGCAATCAATGTCCCCCAGAATGACAAAATTTTTTCCCAGTCTTCGTCTGTGAAGGCACCCTTGCAGTGCTTCATAACATTCTATTGTATGTGCCACCTGCAAAGAAGCCTGGAGGCGTCTGGAAATACTTTAGCACACGCGCCCATAAGGGCTAGGTCTCTATCCGTTAAAATCACACGTGGCTTCATACATTCATCTAACATTGACTTGACCCTCTCAAGCACCCACACAAAGTTATCACCACGTTCTTTACTAACAACGGCATGCGCGATAATAAACGATTTGTTGGTAGGCGTCATACCAACAATCTGGATAAATGGCATATTGTATATATTTGTCTTGTACGTCGCATCGATCAGCATGACGTGGGGGAATGCACGCCACATGTCTCTCGAGTCCCGATGAAGAAAGAAGATCTCTGTTACGATCTCTGTTCCGGGTTCCTCCCGTGTCTCGTAAATAAAGTCGTTGTTTATCAGTATGTTTTCTAGTGACTGCATGGGAGTCAATCCTTGTCTTTATTCGGCTCTAATCTTCGCCACAACGTTTTGAACGTCTTTCTGAACATGAAACCTGTCGGGGTCCTGCTTCCTTATTGTTTGAAATATTTTGCGCAGCTCCATGTTTTGAGCTGTCAGCTGCTCGATCAGTTTCATTTCGCTTGGAGTAAACCTTCGCACAAACGCGTGGGCCGACAGGTCCTCATAAAGTTCGTGGTTATGTTCAATTTTTCCATCTTTAATCTCCCAGGTTTCATACGGGTGGTTTCGCACAGCCAGCAGGTAAAACGGGCAACCGATTTTTTTGCTTCTGGCTTTTCTAAGTGTTGCTGTAGTCTGGTGCTCACCACCACGATCACATTCAAGCCATATCCTCCCGGTTCTTCCCCCGGTTTTCTTTGATCGACGGGTGACAATAAAGAAACCATCCGCGTTTGCTATTTCTTGTATCCGATTCTTTAGTTGATCCAAAGAGTTGAAAACCTGTGACATCGACAATAATAAATAATAATAATAAATAATAATAATAATAAATAATAATAATAATAAATAAATAATAAATAATAATAATATTAATAATAATAATAATATTAATAATAATAATAATAATAAATAAATATATAATAAATATTAATAATAATTAAATAATAATAAAAAATAGTAATTAATACCTGCTTTTTTAAGTACGGACTGTCCGGGATGGGAGGTGTCTCACCACCATATCTACCATATCCACCATAACCACCATATCCACCATATCCTCCAACGTCCGGATTGTTTTGATGAACGTAAGGAGTGCCCGGGGAAATGAATTGCTGATGACCACCGTATCCACCGTATCAACCGTCTCCTCCGTATCCACCGTCTCATCCGTATCCACCGTCTCCTCCGTATCCACCGTCTCCTCCGTATCCACGGTCTCCTCCGTAAGAATATTCACACCCGTATGGCCGTATCTATAATCCGGATACCCTTGTTGCGTCGGATAACTTGGTTGACCAACATGGTATGAGTCATCTACAGGGGCTGTTTCATCAACAGGGGGATGCTTGTTCAAATCTAGAAACGCTATGTTTTGTTCTCCTTGTATACTAGACACAACCTCCTCTTGCTCATTAGAATCGGGAACTCCAGACTCCTCCAAAATAAACAACCATATCATCATTAGTAAATAATAAACTAAAACAACAACTAATTAAAACATTTAAGCTAATAACTGTTACCGGAACGCTTTTAGGCACCCAGTTGTCGCTAGAATACTGCCCGAAGACATAGTTGCCGTCCCAGTATGATGACATTTCAACACTTCGGGATGATAAGAACACAAATGCCAATTCTTTCGAAGAAGCAGAATGAATGAAATGAAATGTTTGAAATGAAAAAACAGAACAAGAAGAAGCAGAATGAATGAAATGTTTGAATGATCGGGTGGACAAAGAATGCACTGTATGTTGCACTTTATGTGAGACATAGACGCCTCGTATAGCTCTAGACTACCCGTATAGCTTTAAGTCACATGTCAAACGTATAGTCAAATCAGTCACTAAAGACGCCTCGTATAGGCCTATACGAAGCGTCTTAGAGCCTCGTATCTCTCCCTCGTACAGACTTAGACTCCCCGTCTGATGTGACTGATGTGACATTGTGCTTGGTGCAGAAGCTGGACGGAAAAGCAACCCTATATGCCTCGTATAGCTCTATACGAGACGTCTTGAAAGGTGTGGAAATAGGCATTAAGGTGTGTAAATATGTAGACCCTAAGCTAAATAAGGATACAAATTATAGACTATTAACAGATTCTATACTTTAAATGGCAACAAATCCACACTTTTTTAATTAGAGCAAAGATACTAGTTGTACCCAACTTTTCAGAAATTATATCTGTTTGCGCATTCCTGCTTTGTCAGATTGTGTGCAAGTCAGTACAAGGTCCTGAAGTGTATTCACTGGTTGGATCGATGGAGGGCGTGGTTTTGGTCTTTGATCGAGCGACAAGTTATTAAAATATGTGTGTAGAAAATAGAATAGTCATGCAAGCTGAGTCATATCAAAATCTTACGAACTAGAGTGGTGCCAAAAATTCCTGTTAAGGTGGATAGGTTCCTGAGATATTTTAACAAATGTGGGTTGACCATATCATAGCATGTTAACGAGCATTGCACACCACTTTCTCCTTGTGTTATGTGGCGTTAAATGGGTTATATGTTAACATATTAACCGGATGTTGGGAGATTAAATTAATTATTCTTTTCTTTTTTAAACAAAAAACCACTAAAAAATAGGGACAAATGAAGTTAACCGGAATAAACTATTTCCTTGGAATCAGTCAAGGTGAATGGAGAAAAATGGTGTTTTGGCACTTATGTGGGGTTAAGAATGGTCAAAGTATACTCCAAGCCCTAAATTAGACTTCACTAAAAAACACTTAGATGTTAGCTTCTAAGTCCTAAATGTGCAACATCCTACTTTATTTGAAACTAAACTAAATAGGAAAAAAAAAAAACAAAAAAAAAAAATATATATTCAAAGAACCATTTCGAATTCTTTTTCTACATAGAATGTGATCTGTTCACTGTGTTCCTTTTTATTCACAATTGTCCGGTAATCCTCATAGTGAGATAAAGCACAACTTTTTATGTAAAAACTGTTGGGCTTAATCCCAACTCTAACAAACCGGTTAGGGTTGGGCAATATGGATACACAAGCCAGTATAGTGAGTATTCATTATTCAAGTCTTAGAGTTATCTTCTTGATTATCAATAAAGAGTTTGGAAGTCATCCAATTTAGGGTTTGTTTAGTTTAGTTCTAGCCATTCGGGACGTGAAAAGTATATGCTAAAAGAGAAAATTAAAGAAAGGAACCCTCATGCACGAAGAAACTATAAACTCTAGATGCTATATATCTAACTAGATCAAAAGCTATTACACGATGCATAATGTTCTTACATGGTCTTCTTTGTAGCAACTTAAGGGGAAACAATTTCACAAGACCAATACCAGCAGAACTTCTAGCAAAGTCGAAGAATGGATCGTTGTTGCTAAGGTTTGCTCCTCACTATTACACTGCAAAAACATAAGCAAAACAAACAATTGTATCCTTTGTTTTAACATTAATTACATTCCCAGCATTGAATCAGTTAGTGATGATGATAAAAATGAGGATAAAAGCTCGTGTCCCGAGGGTTCATGCAGCATAAGGGGGGACGGGGTGGTTAACTAGTGATAAAATCTATCACTCACAAGTACCAATCAAGTTCCGCCATGTCATCAACCATTTTTTCCATCACTCACAACATTTTTTAGGCGGGGTGGTCATCACTCACCACCACACCCAACAATTTCCCCCCAACCAACAAATACCCTCACATTAAATAAATGTTTCGCCCCCTTTCTCTTTCATGAAACACACGTGTAGGTGTCACACACCACCACATGCAGGTGTCAATCAGATAACCCCCCATGCGCAGACCAAACATTGCAATTAAATTGCTAAAGGACAAAAAGGATGTCAGAATGGCAACAATCTTTAACGCGTAATGGGGGTAACGAGTTACAAAAATAACGCGTTTTTTTTTTGCGGCGGCGGTGTTACGTGGAGGTTTAACGCGTGATGGGGTGGTATCACGGACCACCCCGTCCCCCTAAATAAGGACATCAAAGTTGCTATCCCACTGACTGCAACAGTTAGTGCTATTGCCATGCTATTGACCGCACTATGTTGAGAATCATTCAAATCATAGCCATTCCAAGTCCTAGTCGTTGATGTATTAGCAAGTAATTCAAGGCTGGCAGCCGTTGAAGTCAGTTTGTAATAAGCCGATCAAGTGTGTTGAGTCATGAATTTAGGTGTGAGAGTCTCGAGTCTATTTCTTGTTTCTTAGTCAAAGTTGTTATGGGTTAGTTTTCATTTCTTTTCTCATGATTCTGTTTATAATCGGCTATGTAATTAAGCCTTGTTTGTCTGGCATAACACTACAAGAATTGCATGGCAATAGCGGCGACCTTTGTTGCCGCTAAAGGTACCGTATATCGCCGCTAATACGTCCTAATGATCATCATGTCGTCGCTAATACAAGGCATCGCCGCTAATGCTTCTACCGGAGTATTGCCGGAAAGCTCGCTTGAGACCTGCAAATCTTCATAAACTCAAACAAGTAACAACAACACATTTTACATAAGATTTTCATTCAAATCTCATATATCATAAACTCAAACAAAGGATAAACATATTTTCCTCGCCGTATTATCATTCAAATCTTATACATCCATAAACTCAAACAAATCCTTTTACATAAAACTACATTACACATTTTCTGCATAAAACTAAAAAACAAGTCGGAGCTTGATGGAGAAGGTGCTCCGGTAACGAAGAAGATGGTCATTTACGGTGGTGGTTGATGGAGAAGTTGCTCCGGTGACGAATGGTGGTCATAACAGGGAAGCCGGAGAAGATGATGTGGTGATAAAGCAGAGATGGCCATGAAACTTGTGTTTGTTTTGGAAGAAAGAAATGGATATGTATTTGAATTCTATTTGTTTGAGGGGGAAGACAATCCGTTGGATCATGTTTCAATCAAGGGCCATGAATGTTTGTTTGTTGCAGCCCACGGATCCAGCTATTACCGGCGACGCCAATAGCCGCGACGCGGTGCAATAGCGACGACCGGTAATGCTGTCGCTTCTATAGCATGGCGTCGCCGGTATTGATCGGTATTTCTTGTAGTGTAAAGATCATCTTGCTTTCTAGGATTTTCAAGAGTATAGAACTGATCCAACATTGTGGTATTAGATCTTACCAATCCTCAAGCGTGAAGAGTATTTTTTGTTCAATGGCAAACACTACATCAAATGTACCATCAACCCCACTTCCAGTATTGAAGAGCTGGGGATACTATTGATGCATTTATGTTTGTAGCTTGTACTCATTTTAATCTATTTGTTTTGGTCTTTGTTTAAACGTTTAAATATTGTTTAAGTTTGATTTTGTGTAATGTTGACCAAAGTCAAACAACATCCTCCTGTCGTTTGACTTCGCCAACAATAAGGTAAACGACATGTGAAATGTCAAGTGACACCTGATCTTGTTTGAAGTTGTGATGCGGTTTGGTTTATATCAAATGACACTATTTTGGCTAGAACAGATGTTTGGTCTTCCTCATCAGTGATTTTTCTACAACAGGGTTTTGGCTATGAACATACTTTTCTTCTTTTTGAACATCGATTTCATGTCTTCAATAGATCTTTGAAGTCTTCAAACAGATGCTCTATTAGAGTTCACGATTCACTATTTTTAGGAGGAGATGCATATCTGTAACCCCATCGAAAATTTCGAGCCTTTAATTTCCGTACTGATATTCGTTAATAGATGGAAATTATAATTTTAACTTAGCATCATTATCTGAACAATCTAAGTATCACATGCCTTGAAACCTTCCAAAATCTATTGAGGTATTAGAATCGTCAAAACACCAAAACTCAAAGTCTTGGGACTAAAAATACCAGAAACCTTAAGTTACCATGTTATACCAACTAGCAAGACACTAATCACTTCCAAAAACTCTCAAGGACACTTTTCCTAACCATATACAAGCTCTAAACACATCATAGGACACTAATTATCACCTAAGACACCCATGAACACATGTCTTACCCATGTTTTGTCACCTAGCTTCATCCTTGCCCCACTTATTCTAGTCTTGACATTTAAGGGGGACACTAATCCTTTTCTAAGAGCCATTGAGACACTTGTCTTAATTTCCTTAACCCTCCTTTGGCTATAAATACCCTTCTTTGGTCACCATTTTACTATTTCACTGACACCAAAAACTCAAAACACAAAGTCTTATGTGAGCTCATTGGTCTTTGCCTTGGGAACTCCTCTTTTAGTCTTTTTAATGAAGTCCCATGGAGCTAGTAAGTGTCCTTTCTTTTGCTCTTTCTTTATCTTTTAGTTTCATTGCTTATTTCTGTCTGAGCGCGTATTTTTACATGTAATAAAACTATCAACGGGAACACATAAGTGTTTTTCCTGTTTTGGACAAATTCTGTGTTGTCACTTTCAATGACCATAGCTTGGTCAAAACCTAACCAAATGAAGTAAAATCTTACTTCATGATTAATTACATCGAAAAATAGTTTCAACGATATATTATATGCTTAAAAACACTTCGGTTTGGACCCTCTACCCTTTAAAACCAAACTGAAGGTTAAAAACCAAACAATCTGTAAAGATCCGCAATTTTGACCATTTTTCGGGTTCCAAATAGAAAAGATTTCTAAATGAAAGTTGTAGATCACATTCTAATTTAGTTTGATAGAAATTTTTATAATTTTTCGGCATCATTTACTATTTTAAAAACATTAAACAAAGACAAAATAGAAGGATGTCTAAACTTATTCTTTCCAAAACCTAAACAAATTACAACTTGTCAAGTTTTTTTTAACCCAAACTCATTCACAAACATCATCATAACAAACCTCAAACTAAACATCCTTACTATTTAGGGTTTACTTGAAGTTAAAAGCGTGCAAACATCGTCATCAATCATCAAGGCGAGTTACATAACCCCTTTCTCTAAACTTTTGGGTGAAACTTGTTTACTTTAACATTTGTAACTACTTATGGCATAACTTTTATCTTTATACATCTTGTCTTAAACATTACTTTAGGAACTCACATTAAACATAGTAAATCATTAACTTTGAACAAGCCAACTATAGTAGATTATAATGACACAAGGGTTATAATGTTTTGAAAATGTTTGACTAATCAAGGTAGATGGGTTTTCGTAATGTTTTGGGAAGAAATGCTTTAGCCTTTAAGTGGACACTCACCCCAAGAGTTTCAAGGTAAGAGTGACCATCTGATTAAGTGGATTTGTACGAACACTCTAGCCTTAGACAGAACCAAGTGATTCTATCCTGTTTATTGTTTTTACTACTTTTTTTTTTTTTTATTTTTCTTTATTTTATCTTTTTAAACTTACTAACATCTTTTTTTCAAATTTTGGTTAGATTAGACGTCGTCGATATTCTGGTATTAAAAGTTTTTGTATCCTTGGACGATCTTGGTATCTCAGCATCACTATACGACACGATAGAGGCACTTGCCCTAACGTCTTGTAGAGAGTGATTCTATTGTATCGTGTTTTATAAATTTAACGCTTGATAACGAGTAAAACGTGCTAAAAATGTACGAAAAATATACCACACTCCACGCACGTCAAGTTTTTGGCGTCGTTATCGGGGACACAAGGATTTTAAGAAAATTTAGAATCGGCGGCCTAATCATTTTTAATCTTCTTTATTTTTCCTTTTTAGGATTTTCTTCTTTTTCTGCATTTTTTTCACTTTATGTAGGTTTAGCATGGGCCGCGTCTGATTAAACACGAGGCCGTGCCTTACTCTAGTAGAATAAAACTCTATTTTCTAGCAGACAGAAGCTGCACCACGGGCCGTGTGACATCCACACGGGACCGTGCCTCTCTTCGGTATCTAGAAAACCTATTCGTCTAATTCCGATGGTTAAAACCTGATGTGACAACCCGTACTTTCGAGGTTAGCGTTTTCTAGTTTCGTGATCTTAAATTATGTGTCATTACGTTTTACGTTTCGTTAGGCATCACTTTTATACGCCACTTGTTGAACACGATTTAATATTTATAAGTTAAATAATAATCCCAACTAACAAGTTAATAATACGTCCATACACGTTCCTTTTTGTTACGCGAAACAAGCGGCCCGAAACCAAAACTAATAGCATGACCCAATCCACTACCCTCAGCCCGTTACACCGCCGTCCCAAACCCAAACTGCCACTCTTCCCATGCGTCTTGTTGGCTCAAACCCAGCCCACCATCCACAAGGCCCAAACCGAGCCCAACCTTCCACCTTGGAGTTTTACGCATGCATGTATGTGTGTACGATTATGTTTCAAAAAAATAAGAAAACCCTAGCTCTCTCCTTCTCCTCTCCCTCTCGGCTATCGGCAGCAAGAGACCCTCCCCCATGTCGCGACCCTCACTCGCTCGAGCTCTCTCTCGCATCCCTCTCTCTCTCTCTCTCTCTCTCTCTCTCAGTTAGTGTATTTTTGTTGTTTTGGGTTGAAGTTCTCTCATATACATGGCTGTGTGTTTTTTTTTTTTTTTTTTTCTGATCCTTGGTGTTTATGTGAATGATTGTAAGCTAGGATTGCTAGAAATGGTGTTTCAATGGTGATTCGAGCGTTTGGAATGTAAAAATTGGGGATTGTGATCTAGAACATGTGTTTTGATGAAATTTTTTGTGGATTACTAATTCTTATCTTGCTAGTATGGTTAGTATAAATTTTGAGAATTTTTGGATATTAATTGTATTTATTGTGATTTTAATCATTACATGTCGCAATAGAATTATATAAAAATAAGAAAATCATGAAAACGAGACTTTATAAATATCATTATGATTTTTCTGATAATATACAAGATGTGGAATTTTTTGCAACGAATTTCATATCACTCGATAAATTATTTTGAAAGAAAATAATTTAATAAATTATGGAACCAACTAGGTCTGTTATAAAACAATGAATTTTAAATAAAAATATATAATACTGATAAAATCTGATTTATAAAGTTATTAAGTTAAATTTTTACTCACTTATCTAAATATATCTTTTACAACCTGAAAAAACAAATAAATTGTTATTATTATAATTAATGACATTGATTTCAATAGTTTAACAATTAAGAATTTATTATTCTTAGTGGATATTATCATCTATCTAGGTTATACAAAAAGTCCCCAAATCATAGGAATTAAATTATAGTTTCACTTATATTGTTGGTCGTTTAGAATTTTGTTATTTTATATTTTTACGGTAATTTTTACATTTGGATTTAATCGTTTTTTCGGAAGGTTTCATTGTCGTGGATCGATCTTCACAAACTATGAGTATATATACCCCTTTACCATTTTTTATAATTAACCTTTTTGGGGTATACCATGTGTCGCAATATCTCATGTTTCATATTACTTAATTATCGACATGCAAAGTAAATGTGTAGATTATATTTGCTACTTATTTGTTTACTCGTTTTGTGTCTGAGCATCACATTATTTGCTTACTCGCTTTGTGTCGTAGTTTCACACGTGGATCCACTGGCAGATTAGGTTGTCACACCCCAACCGATGGCGGAAACATCGGAGTGAGACAAAAACAAATTGTTCAAAGCATCATAATACTAATTGTGACAATATAATTAAATCAAAATTTTCATAAATGACTAAAGTAAATACATTGTCCCAAACAAAGACAATTTGTAGCAAAACATGATAATTGTTTATTATTAAAGCGAGTTTCTAAGTCCATCCTAACTTGATTTCTTCACCACTTCGTCTAACCAACATGCAACATGTATTAAAATATGATCAACAAAATATGTTGGCGAGTATACAAGTTTGATACATAGCATAATAGTAAAATGTTTAAACGTGCTCATATCCAACATGAATAACACATACAAGTTGCTAATATGCTGAACTAGTGTAAACTATATGTCAAACCCAAGTTTCCAACGCAATCTTGATTACCCAAAATCATCGAGACGAAGAGGGTGTAACATGTTTTACTTAACAATACCCCAAGAATTAAGGGCGGTGCGTTAATCCTATAGCACTATAATTATTAAGGTAGGCTAGCAAAGTTAATGAGCATATAGACACAAATGTATACATAGGATATGAGATTAACAAGTATCACATGTTTTCATGATTAAATGTGGATAGAGTGTGATTTCAAGTAAACAAGTCTCAAGTGTTGCGTGTTTTTGTATATTGTACATGTTGCACCCAAAGTGTGTATAACAAAAATGGGATCGAGTATACTCATAGTTTTGCATAGGGTTCCATGAAAACCGAGTGTGAAGTGATGAAGTTCGAACACCGAGATTACACTGAAATACGTAAGGAGCATCGGATCAGATTGTAATAATACGAAAATTATGCGAGTTAAACACTTAACAGTTCATTCGTGCGGATGGACCTAGTTCATGCATACAGATGGACTTTTTCGTTAAAAACGGACCGGCTTATTAGTTTGATACAAACTGATTTGATTTGTAAAATAGAAGGGTAATTGATTCAAAACAGAAACTAGAATGGTCGGGTGTGGTAACTGATTCAAACACAGAAGTTAAAACAGTTCTAATTTGGTAACAGGTGGGTTCGTGCGAATGGACTTAGTTCATTCGTATGAATCAACTGTTAATGTAACGAAAAGTTCTAAATTTTAAACAGGTTTGATTGAAAGAGTGACGACATTGTTTTGTTTATTTAAATCAGGAGATATGTCAGTTTAACAAGATTTAACAGGTGTTTAGACAGATCAGAAAAATCAAAACAGAATGTGCAAAAAGAAGTCCATTCGTACGAATCAACCGTTCTTACTGAAAGTTATGTTTGATACGTTTAATCAGATCATTTCTTAATGGAAATTAACCCTAATGCAGGCCCTTAACTATGAAATGAGTTGAGGGTCTGACGGGTTCCAGATTCTATCAAGATCGTGTAATGAAAGAAAACTATGATTAAGTTGTAAAGTGTATGATTTTCCTAGGAAGTTTGATTCAATCTCGTATAAGTGATGCTCAACAACAGTTTGCCCAAGCAAAACGAGGGGAAACCATCTTCGAGAAGATTTGAATCAAAAGATTTTGTAAAAAGATTAGAGTTTGTGATTAAAAGTCCAGAAATGAAATAAAAACGTAATGGAAATGAAAGGAAGACCCTTACAGTGTATTCTGGTCGTCAATGAGGTCTTGGGAGTGTTTGCAAAGAGTTGGGCGAATTTTAGAGTGAAGTAGTATGCCTATTTATAGGTTTTAGGAGGAATTAGGGATTCCAAGAAATTCGGACGAATGCACTCCATTCGTACGAATCGATTCCATTCGCAGGAATCGACCTGATTCGTGCGAATGGACTTGGTTTAATATTTTATTTTCCAATTTTGATAACTTTACGTGATTTAATTAGTTTTTCGAGTATCAAGCATCAATGTGTAATGAAGAATAACGAATCATGAATAGTATAGCGTTCCAAACGTGAATTATGAATACAAATTTGCATATAAGTCTAACATGAATATGATTAAAAGACTTGCGTTTTCATTATGATCAATAGTCTCGGATTACAAAATGAAACGAAATAGATTACAACAAGAGTACAAGTGTCTGAAAAATGGAAAGTACACAATGCTTGCTAAATCGGGAAAGTACAAAAATGCGAAGCGTTACAGTCACCCCTACTTTAGGAGATTTCGTCCTCGAAATCTAAGAGGAAGGCTGGATGAAGAGTTGTGGATACGTGGTCTTCATCTCGCTCTCGAGTTCCCAAGTGAATTCGGCACCACACTTTCCTTCCCAACGAACCTTGACTATGGGAATTTTTCTGCGCCTAAGTTGTTTGGTTCCTCGATCCATGATTTCGACCGATTTTTCCATGAAATGGAGGGTCTCGTTGATTTGCAAGTCATCAATGGGAACTTGAAGTCTTTCTTCAGCTAAGCACTTCTTGAGGTTCGAGACGTGAAACGTTGGATGAACATTGTTGAGTTCTTGAGGTAAATCGAGTCGATATGCCACTTTACCGATTCTCTCGAGTATCTTGAAAGGACCAACAAAGCGTCGAGCAAGTTTACCCTTATTACCAAAACGAATTACTCCCTTCCAAGGAGATACTTTGAGTAGCACGCGATCACCAACACTAAACTCCAAAGGTTTGCGTCTCTTGTCAGCATAGCTCTTTTGTCTACTTCTAGCTTTGAGAAGGTTGTCACGGATTTGAAGAATCTTATTGTGACAACCCTCATAATTACATGTATCCATACGATTAATTAATATTAAATTGTGCTTAATGACTGTGCTTAATTACAACTGATGACATAACTGCTTTATGATTTCTGCATTCTTCAGCAAAATTCAGCTTTTTAACATACTAGTCTTGTGCAGAAAATTGACTAAATGGTCCTGAATGCTTTCCTAAGTGTTGAGAATTAAAAGTTGTCACACCCCCAAAATCCACATGCGGAGTATCACCGCTTGGAGGCGTGACTGACCAGGATCAAGCCACCAATCATATTGAACAAGCATGTAAGTAAGTTATAAAAATCCAACACAATACAATTGGTGTCCAAACAAAACATAGTTTAAGTTGCAAGCGGAAGCATAATGTTCAAAACCAAATCATAAGTTTAAACGTTTCAAATGTTTAGCATGGCACACAGCTGTCCATATCCCACAAAAACTCTTCCCACTCCCATGCAAGCTCCAAAGATACCTAACGACCTGCAAGCCATGTAACAGAGAGTCAACAACAAAGTTGAGCGAGTTCACAGGAGGTGTGTGTGTTTTAAAGTAGTTTCTCAAGAACTAGTTGTTTGTTTTTGACAGGAGGTTAAATCAACATTCCATATTTTCCAAACCATAAACGGTGGGGGCTACCCCATGTTGTGAACCACTAGACTAGATGTATCTATAGGTGTCCTTCCCAATCCGAGGACAGAGGTACGTATTGTATACGTAGGTTTAGCGTAAGTGTGCTTCCCAATCTGAGGACAGAGGTACGTAGTATACACGTAGGTTTTGCGCAGGCGTCCTTCCCAATCCGAGGACGGAGGTACGTAGCGAGTACGTAGGTTTAGCGTTGGCGTCCTTCCAAATCCGAGGACGGAGGTACGTAGTATATACGTAGGTTTAACGCTGGCGTCCTTCCCAATCCGAGGACGGTAGTATGTAGTCTAGTAATGGTGAAAGTACAAGTTCTGTCGTAGTTATTCAATCAGATTCCCAACTCATCGGGAATCCCATGCCTTAAGAGTGTGAACTCACCTTGGTTTGCTCGGCAGATACACGAAAAGGTTACTTGAGCTATATGTGGTCAACCACGTCCTAATATGGTTACCATACAAGTCAGGTTTTGGTTTCAAGTTGTGCACATAAGTTTACACATAACTTAACAGGTTACGAGCACGTATTGATCATGGCAAACACGTATAACACATTAGCAGTCAATTATATAAAGGGCCTAACTTGTGCGATTCGGATGATTGGGCCATCGAGCTTGTGCGAGCCCAATCATCTTATGGGAGTTGGTAACAGAAGCCCAAAAAGCATATGACCCAAACAGATAAACATGGATCACTTGTGCGGTCCGGGTGGACTTGTGCGACTGAACAAGACTTGTGTGATTGGACTTGGGCTTTGAGGCCCAATCAGTGAAACAGTTTAAGTAGTTTGTGTGTGGCCTAAGCCTTGTGCGATCAACACTGTCTTGTGCGATCATGCATAACAAAACAGTACCTGGTGCTTTATGTGATTATACCCGGCTTGTGCGATGCACCTTGTGCGTCTGGCACTTGTGCGATCAGTTGCCTTGTGC
Organism: Helianthus tuberosus; assembly: GCA_030545235.1. Lineage (NCBI taxonomy): Eukaryota > Viridiplantae > Streptophyta > Magnoliopsida > Asterales > Asteraceae > Helianthus > Helianthus tuberosus. The sequence continues at coordinate 42,851 of JARYGA010053402.1, forward strand.
GATTGAGCTCTTGTGTGATTCAAGAGCTTGTGTGATTGCACTTGTGCGATTGGTCTTGTGTGATTAGTTTTGATTATCAAAATCATGGCAATCAGTTACATGGTTTCCATTTATGTAGTTATCAATCAACAACTAACAGTTTCCACACCAAACAATAATCGATCAAAACAAGCATATTCCAACGGATTCCTCATGAACCCTAATTATGAATAACACATGAACAATAATCATAACACTTAAACATCTCAATCATGGTTCACGATCTAATTCACTAGCATGCTTATTAACATAATAAACCAACCAATCATCCATATATACTTGTCTACAGCCGATCAATCATGCAATCGATTATAGATCATCAACCACATCATATGATTAACAAATCCTATATTGATCTACAATACTATACATGTGAGCCGATTTCATACCAAAATCAATTATATAGTATTCAATAAACAATAACCATTAGGCACTAACCGATTCGAAGGTAGAACAAGGATGATCCGAATCAAAAGCTTCGAGAGGTGGGGATGTTTGCCGTCGGCTTTGAGAGGAGAGAAAGAGAGGGTAGGGTTTGGTGTGTGTTCTTGTTTTGTAACAAATGAGAAGCAACCCCATACATGGGTGCTTGTATTCGCATAAAAGGGAGTGGGCCGAACCCTTACTTGGGCTGCCCATTGGTTTCGGATTCAACGAGTGTGGCCCGAATGGCCTTGTGCGATCGGGTTGTGTTGTGCGATCGGTTCGTTTAATGCTATAATATTATATACATACATTCGTTACACATATTCAAATAACATAACAAGATCAAACATAACATTCAACCAAGTTCACATAATCACATAACGTTCCCACTGGTTACATCAAAGTAAAAAGAGAGGTTTGAAATACGAGTTGTCACATTATCCCCAAGTTGAAAGAAATTTCGTCCCGAAATTTGGTACGTACTCACTGAGGAAGCTTGTTAAGTTGCATGGTTTTCCTGGGGTGTCACATCCTTCCCCCGTTGGTTTGGAATTTCGTCCCGAAATTCCGCAGTAGCTTCAGCCTCAGTAGTGGTTTCGTTGTTCTTGAACAATTGGGGATACTTGTGTTTCATCTGATCTTCGCGTTCCCAGGTGAACTCTAGGCCACGACGGGAGTTCCAACGAACTCGAACGAGAGGTATTCTGGTGCGCTTGAGAATCTTAACATCTCGGTCAGTAATCTCTACTGGTTCCTCGACGAATCGCAGCTGATCGTCGATAGTGAGCTCCTTCAAAGGAACTATGAGGGTCTCATCTGACAGACACTTCTTCAGATTTGACACGTGGAAAACGTTGTGAACTCCACTGAGTTCCGCTGGTAGGTTTAGTTTGTAGGCCACTTTGCCTATTTTCTCCATGATTTCGAAAGGTCCAACGTATCGTGGGTTAAGTTTGCCTCGTTTTCCAAAACGAACGACACCCTTCCAAGGTGAGACCTTGAGTAGCACTCGATCCCCAACCTGGAACTCGAGTGGTTTCCTGCGCTTATCAGCGTAGCTTTTCTGACGGTCACGAGCTGCCGCCATGCGTTGCCGTATCTGAGCAATCTTCTCAGTTGTGTCTACCACAAGTTCTGGGCCAGTGATTTGGCTGTCGCCAACTTCTGCCCAACAGAGAGGTGATCGGCATTTACGTCCGTACAATGCCTCAAACGGAGCGGCCTGGATGCTGGTGTGGTAGCTGTTGTTATACGAAAACTCCACTAACGTGAGGTGTTTTTCCCAGCCATTACCAAAGTCGATTACGCATGCCCTAAGCATGTCTTCAAGAGTTTGGATGGTGCGTTTAGACTGCCCATCTGTTTGCGGGTGATATGCTGTGCTCATATCTAATCGAGAGCCAAAAGACTTGTGCATCGCTTGCCACAGTTCAGAGGTAAAATGCGCATCACGATCTGATATAATAGAGGTTGGCACTCCGTGCCTCAATACTACTTCCTTTAAGTAAACGTCTGCTAAAGTAGAGAACTTTTCCGTCTCTTTGATAGCCAAGAAGTGTGCAGACTTGGTCAGTTGATCCACTATCACCCAAATAGTGTCATTTCCGCGCTGAGATCTAGGCAGACCAGTAACAAAATCCATGGAAATTTGCTCCCATTTCCATTTTGGTATCTCTGGTTGTTGAAGTAGGCCTGATGGTTTCTGGTATTCTATCTTGACTCTCGCACAAGTCAAACACTTGCCAACGTAGGTTGCTATGTGAGCTTTCATGCTAGGCCACTAGTATGTAGTTTTGAGATCGTGGTACATCTTATCCGAACCAGGATGTATTAAGTACCGAGACTTGTGCGCTTCATCCATCACAAGCTCGCGTAAGTTTCCATAGAGTGGGACCCAAATACGTCCCGTTACGTAGTATGCGCCGTCTTCCTTTTGTCCTAATCGTTTCCTTGATCCACGTAGGGACTCAGCCCTGACGTTTTCTGGTTTCAGTGCTTCAACCTGAGCATCTCGTATCTGAGCAGGAAGACTTGATTGAATGGTAAGTTGTAACGCTCGTACGCGTCTTGGTGTAGTATCCTTTCGACTGAGGGCGTCGGCCACAACATTGGCTTTGCCCGGATGGTACTTGATCCCACATTCGTAATCATTCAAAAGTTCAACCCATCGACGTTGTCGCATGTTTAACTCCTTTTGCTTGAAGATATGCTCGAGACTCCTGTGATTGGTGTAAATGGTGCACCTGGTACCGTACAGGTAATGTCTCCATATCTTAAGAGCAAAAACCACTGCTCCCAATTCCAAGTCATGCGTAGTGTAGTTCCTTTCGTGAACTTTAAGTTGACGTGACGCATAAGCAATGACCTTGTCACGTTGCATCAACACACATCCAAGTCCTTGGATGGACGCGTCGCAATAGACCACAAAATCGTCTGTGCCTTCAGGCAATTAGAGAATAGGTGCGCTACAAAGTCTATCCTTTAAGTGCTGAAACGCAGTTTCCTGTGCATCACCCCAACGATAGGTGATACCTTTCTGAGTCAGTGAGGTGAGAGGTTGTGCAATCTTGGAGAAATCCTTGATAAACCTTCTGTAGTAGCCTGCCAAGCCCAAGAATTGGTGGATTTCTGTTGGTGTACGGGGCGCAGGCCAGTTCTTGATTAGGTCTACCTTGGATGGATCAACATGAATCCCATCCTTGTTTACCACGTGGCCTAGGAAATGGACTTCACGAAGCCAGAAGTCGCATTTCGAGAACTTTGCATACAACTGCTCTGTTCGAAGAAGTTCCAAAATAAGCTTCAGGTGTTTCTCATGCTCCTCCTGACTCTTAGAGTAGATCAGAATGTCATCTATGAATACAATAACGAACTTATCCAGGTAAGGTTTGCACACTCTGTTCATAAGGTCCATGAAGACCGCCGGTGCGTTTGTCAGCCCAAAAGGCATAACCAGGAACTCGTAATGCCCATAACGAGTCCTGAACGCTGTCTTAGAGATGTCCTCGTCTCGAACTCTCAGTTGATGATAGCCTGTCCTCAAGTCAATCTTCAAATAGTAGCTCGACCCTTGCAATTGGTCGAACAAGTCGTCAATGCGTGGAAGAGGATAGCGATTCTTCACGGTCACCTTGTTGAGTTCGCGGTAGTCTATACACATTCGAAAGGTACCGTCCTTCTTCTTTACAAACAAGACTGGAGCTCCCCAGGGCGAAGAGCTAGGACGAATGAAACCCTTATCCAAGAGTTCTTGTAGTTGCGTAGATAGTTCTTCCAATTCTGATGGAGCTAAGCGATAAGGTGCACGAGCTATTGGCGCTGCTCCAGGAGCTAGCTCGATTTGGAACTCGACCTGGCGATGAGGCGGAAGACCAGGTAGTTCCTCAGGAAATACCTCAGGATAGTCGCGTACAATAGGAATATCTTCTATCTTCTTCTCCTTCATCGAGGTATCAGTAATGAGAGCCAAAATAGCAGTGTGGCCCTTCCGCAAACACTTCTGGGCCTTAAGGAAAGAGATGATGCTCACCACAGCACCACTCTTTTCGCCACGAATCATGAGAGGTTCATCACCTGAACGAGGAATACGGACGATCTTCTCATTGCAAAGAATCTCTGCTTGGTGTTGGGATAACCAATCCATCCCAATGACTACGTCGAAACTACCCAGAACGATAGGAATGAGGTCGATAGAGAAGGTCTGATTAGCAAGAACAAGATTACAACCCTTGACTACGTGTGTGGCCTCTAAACTCTTACCATTAGCTAGCTCTACAGTGTGCTTGGTGTTCAAGGGTGTTGGGGTACGCTTAAGCATTTCGCTAACTTTTAAAGACACGTAGCTAGTATCGGCACCTGAATCAAACAAAACAGTAACATAAAAGTCGTCCAGTAGGAACTTACCCGTCACAACATTGGGATCATTCCTCGCTTCACCCTGGCCAATCACGAATACACGCCCCCTGGCACCATTGCCATCGTTGTTGCCTCCGTTGTTACCATTTCCCTGATTATTGTTGTTGTTGTTTTGGTTCCTGTTTAGCTGTGGGCAGTGTCTCTTGAAATGATCCTCAGCGCCGCACTGGTAACATCCCTTATTACCCTGCTGTTGCTGTTGCTGGTTCTGTGGGGCTTGTGGCTGCTGTTGTCGATTCTGGTTTGCAGGACGTGAACTCCTGCAATCTTTGGCTTCATGACCAAGCTTGTTACATCTCTGACAACGATCTTTGTTGCACGGCCCGCTGTGGTGCAAATTACATCGATTGCACTTGGGGTGGTTTCCCCTGTATCCACCCTGACTTCGATTACTAAAAGCCTGCTGACTGGGGCTCCTGTACTCATCTGTCTTTCATTGCTGGGACTGGGACTGAACAGAAGTAGAACCCTTGCTCAAATTTCCATCCCACTTGCGTTTGTTGTCACTAGGAGCATCTGAAGTAGCTGTAGTAGCATTAACACGTTTTGGCAGTTTGTTCTGTTCTACCGCCTGATCAGTGAGACGATGAGCCAACTTGATGATTTGCTGAATGGTGCCAAGATTAGCTGAGGTTACGTGACTTTGAATTTCTGGCACAAAACCCTTAAGGTACTGTTCGATACGTTTGATGGGAGGATCCACCATAGTAGGACACAAGATAGCCAGCTCGTTTGATCTTTTCGTGTACGCTTCAATTTCTGACCCTGTCATCTTTAAGTTGAAGAACTCTACCTCCAGCTTGTGGATGTCATCCCGACTACAGTACTCCTCTTTGATCAGTTCCTTGAAATCGTTCCATGGGGTGGCGTTAGCAGCAACCAACCCCAGCATTTGGACCTGAGCGTTCCACCACGTGAGAGCTACACCCTCGAGAGTGCCAGTAGCATACTTCACCCTGCGAGCCTCAGGGCATTCACACATCTCGAAAACAGATTCAAGTTTCTCAAATCAGTGGAGGAGACCTACAGCTCCTTCTGTACCACTGAAGGTACTAGGTTTACAGTCCATAAAGGTCTTGAACGTGCACACAGGAGGCTGTGCAGGTTGACCTGCCGTGAAGGTAAGAGAGAACAAAGTTTAACACAAAGGTTTGTTCACGAGAGTAGGACCTAAAGATCCTAGAGTGAGTTGAAATGGCAGGGTAAACCTCCTGCCTGAGCGGCTGCAAGTGCCGCATCAACTTGTTCATTGATCAAAGCCGTCAGCTGGGCTTGAGTTAGGTTGATACGTCCACTCATTTTCTTCATAATAAGGAGGGCATAAGTGAGAAAAAGTGTCGCAACTATGCGTAAGTATGGAGTGACAGAAGAGAGTAAACACGCAATGTTGCAAACAGTCCTTGCTATGTTATCTAATCATACCATGAGCAATGTTCTATGTAAACTAACAAGCAAGCAATATAACTGTAAACCATATCACCTATAGTGTCGAGCGTTGCATGTGGAGCAAAGCGTCGTTGTGGATTGTTGAGCACTGTACCGGTTATAGTCTGGTTTTATCAAAACTTTTTCCCGTTTTAAAACCAAGTTCACTATAACCAATGGATCTGATACCAATCTGTCACACCCCCAAAATCCACATGCGGAGTATCACCACTTGGAGGCATGACTGACCAGGATCAAGCCACCAATCATATTGAACAAGCATGTAAGTAAGTTATAAAAATCCAACACAATACAATTGGTGTCCAAACAAAACATAGTTTAAGTTGCAAGCGGAAGCATAATGTTTAAAACCAAATCATAAGTTTAAACGTTTCAAATATTTAGCATGGCACACAGCTGTCCATGTCCCACAACAACTCTTCCCACTCCCATGCAAGCTCCAAAGATACCTAACGACCTGCAAGGCATGTAACAGAGAGTCAACAAAAAAGTTGAGCGAGTTCACAGGAGGTATGTGTGCTTTAAAGTAGTTTCTCAAGAACTAGTTGTTTGTTTTTGACAGGAGGTTAAATCAACATTCCTTATATTCCAAACCATAAACGGTGGGGGCTACCCCATGTTGTGAACCACTAGACTAGATGTATCTATAGGTGTCCTTCCCAATCCGAGGACAGAGGTACGTATTGTATACGTAGGTTTAGCGTAAGTGTCCTTCCCAATCCGAGGACAGAGGTACGTAGTATACACGTAGGTTTTGCGCAGGCGTCCTTCCCAATCCGAGGACAGAGGTACGTAGCGAGTACGTAGGTTTAGCGTTGGCGTCCTTCCAAATCCGAGGACGGAGGTACGTAGTATATACGTAGGTTTAACGCTGGCGTCCTTCCCAATCCGAGGACGGTAGTATGTAGTCTAGTAATGGTGAAAGTACAAGTTCTGTCGTAGTTATTCAATCCCATTCCCAACCCACCGGGAATCCCATGCCTTAAGAGTGTGAACTCACCTTGGTTTGCTCGGCAGATACACGAAAAGGTTACTTGAGCTATATGTGGTCAACCACGTCCTAATATGGTTACCATACAAGTCAGGTTTTGGTTTCAAGTTGTGCACATAAGTTTACACATAAGTTAATAGGTTACGAGCACGTATTGATCATGGCAAACACGTATAACATATTAGCAGTCAATTATATAAAGGGCCTAACTTGTGCGATTCGGATGATTGGGCCATCGAGCTTGTGCGAGCCCAATCATCTTATGCGAGTTGGTAACAGAAGCCCAAAAAGCATACGGCCCAAACAGATAAACATGGATCACTTGTGCGGTCTGGGTGGACTTGTACGACTGAACAAGACTTGTGCGATTGGACTTGGGCTTTGAGGCCCAATCAGTGAAACAGTTTAAGTAGTTTGTGTGTGGCCCAAGCCTTGTGCAATCAGCACTGTCTTGTGCAATCCACAAGTCTTGTGCGATCATGCATAACAAAACAGTACCTGGTGCTTTATGTGATTGTACCCGGCTTGTGCGATGCACCTTGTGCGTCTGGCACTTGTGCGATCAGTTGCCTTGTGCGATTGAGCTCTTGTATGATTCAAGAGCTTGTGTGATTGCACTTGTGCGATTGGTCTTGTGTGATTAGTTTTAATTATCAAAATCATGGCAATCAGTTACATGGTTTCCATTTATGTAGTTATCAATCAACAACTAACAGTTTCCACACCAAACAATAATCGATCAAAACAAGCATATTCCAACCGATTCCTCATGAACCCTAATTATGAATAACACATGAACAATAATCATAACACTTAAACATCTCAATCATGGTTCACGATCTAATTCACTAGCATGCTTATTAACATAATAAACCAACCAATCATCCATATATACTTGTCTACAGCCGATCAATCTTGCAATCGATTATAGATCATCAACCAGATCATATGATTAACAAATTCTATATTGATCTACAATACTATACATGTGAGCTGATTTCATACCAAAATCAATTATATAGTATTCAATAAACAATAACCATTAGGCACTAACCTATTCGAAGGTAGAACAAGGATGATCCGAATCAAAAGCTTCGAGAGGTGGGGATATTTGTCGTCGGCTTCGAGAGGAGAGAAAGAGAGGGTAGGGTTTGGTGTGTGTTCTTGTTTTGTAACAAATGAGAAGCAACCCCATACATGGGTGCTTGTATTTGAATAAAAGGGAGTGGGCCGATCCCTTACTTGGGCTGCCCATTGGGCTGACCAAGATCAAGCCACCGATCATATTGAACAAGCATGTAAGTAAGTTATAAAAATCCAACACAATACAATTGGTGTCCAAACAAAACATAGTTTAAGTTGCAAGCGGAAGCATAATGTTTAAAACCAAATCATAAGTTTAAACGTTTCAAATGTTTAGCATGGCACACGGCTGTCCATGTCCCACAACAACTCTTCCCACTCCCATGCAAGCTCCAAAGATACCTAACGACCTGCAAGGCATGTAATAGAGAGTCAACAACAAAGTTGAGCGAGTTCACAGGAGGTGTGTGTGTTTTAAAGTAGTTTCTCAAGAACTAGTTGTTTGTTTTTGACAGGAGGTTAAATCAACATTCCTTATTTTCCAAACCATAAACGGTGGGGGCTACCCCATGTTGTGAACCACTAGACTAGATGTATCTATAGGTGTCCTTCCCAATCCGAGGACAGAGGTACGTATTGTATACGTAGGTTTAGCGTAAGTGTCCTTCCCAATCCGAGGACAGAGGTACGTAGTATACACGTAGGTTTTGCGCAGGCATCCTTCCCAATCCGAGGACGGAGGTACGTAGCGAGTACGTAGGTTTAGCGTTGGCGTCCTTCCCAATCCGAGGACGGAGGTACGTAGTATATACGTAGGTTTAACTCTGGCGTCCTTCCCAATCCGAGGACGGCAGTATGTAGTCTAGTAATGGTGAAAGTACAAGTTCTGTCGTAGTTATTCAATCCCATTCCCAACCCACCGGGAATCCCATGCCTTAAGAGTGTGAACTCACCTTGGTTTGCTCAGCAGATACACGAAAAGGTTACTTGAGCTATATGTGGTCAACCACGTCCTAATATGGTTACCATACAAGTCAGGGTTTGGTTTCAAGTTGTGCACATAAGTTTACACATAAGTTAATAGGTTACGAGCACGTATTGATCATGGCAAACACGTATAACACATTAGCAGTCAATTATATAAAGGGCCTAACTTGTGCGATTTGGATGATTGGGCCATCGAGCTTGTGCGAGCCCAATCATCTTATGCGAGTTGGTAACAGAAGCCCAAAAAGCATACGGCCCAAACAGATAAACATGGATCACTTGTGCGGTCCGGGTGGACTTGTGCGACTGAACAAGACTTGTGCGATTGGACTTGGGCTTTGAGGCCCAATCAGTGAAACAGTTTAAGTAGTTTGTGTGTGGCCCAAGCCTTGTGCGATCAGCACTGTCTTGTGCGATCCATAAGTCTTGTGCGATCATGCATAACAAAACAATACCTGGTGCTTTATGTGATTGTACCCGGCTTATGCGATGCACCTTGTGCGTCTGGCACTTGTGCGATCAGTTGCCTTGTGCGATTGAGCTCTTGTGTGATTGCACTTGTGCGATTGGTCTTGTGTGATTAGTTTTAATTATCAAAATCATGGCAATCAGTTACATGGTTTCCATTTATGTAGTTATCAATCAACAACTAATAGTTTCCACACCAAACAATAATCGATCAAAACAAGCATATTCCAACCGATTCCTCATGAACCCTAATTATGAATAACACATGAACAATAATCATAACACTTAAACATCTCAATCATGGTTCACGATCTAATTCACTAGCATGCTTATTAACATAATAAACCAACCAATCATCCATATATACTTGTCTACAGCCGATCAATCATGCAATCGATTATAGATCATCAACCACATCATATGATTAACAAATCCAATATTGATCTACAATACTATACATGTGAGCCGATTTCATACCAAAATCAATTATATAGTATTCAATAAACAATAACCATTAGGCACTAAGCGATTCGAAGGTAGAACAAGGATGATCCGAATCAAAAGCTTCGAGAGGTGGGGATGTTTGCCGTCGGCTTTGAGAGGAGAGAAAGAGAGGGTAGGGTTTGGTGTGTGTTCTTGTTTTGTAACAAATGAGAAGCAACCCCATACATGGGTGCTTGTATTCGCATAAAAGGGAGTGGGCCGAACCCTTACTTGGGCTGCCCATTGGTTTTGGATTCAATGGGTGTGGCCCGAATGGGCTTGTGCGATCGGGTTGTGTTGTGCGATCGGTTCATTTAATGCTATAATATTATATACATACATTCGTTACACATATTCACATAACATAACAAGATCAAACATAACATTCAACCAAGTTCACATAATCACATAACGTTCCCACTGGTTACATCAAAGTAAAAAGAGAGGTTTGAAATACGAGTTGTCACAAAAGTGTTACAAATAGTTACATAAAAGTCACTATTCGGAATAACTTAGCACTTTAACGAAACGGTATCTAACCGACACCAAAATTTTGCCAGAAACATTGTTTTATTATTTTTGAGCTAGTTATGGTCCCCGAATACCCCAACACATTATATAATATGCCATACACACATAACACTAGATATTACACATAACCTCCTAAATATTTACCTACTTACCATCAAGTTACACTTACCCCCCTTGATGATTTACGGCCCACAAGAGGACCCCACCACTAGATTTCATCTCAATATTATATTAGATTACTTGCTTGTTTGAGTAGGCAAAATATGGAGGAAGAGATTACAAGTATGGGTTGCAAGATCACCAAAATCATTCCATATCATTTTACTTCACCAATCTTCACACCATCTCTCACTTACCCTCTCTCTCCCTCTCGGCTCACCTTAGAACCGCCACCACCACCACCTTGCAACCACCATCATTCCATTTTTAAGCTTAATTCAAGTGTTAGAAGGTGATCCATGGAGCTTGGTGTTTGAAGATCTTGAAGAACCTTCATCCTTAGCTTTCATCCATCATTCTTCATCATCTTTTTCTAGTGAACTTCCCTAGCCTTTGAGCTAGTTGTAAGCTTCTTACTACTATTTTTTTCTTCTCTTTGTGTTAGTTAAAAAGATATACATTGTTATAAAGAACAAGAACACTAAAAGACTTAAACAAGAATCATGAGCATGAAACTTAAAGATGATGAAATCTTGTTAAAATAATGTTGTTAAATACATGCATGGCACTTGATTGTTGATTTCTTGATAATATGATGTTGATCATCATATGGAACTTGTTAGAAGGTGTTGTGTTCATATGTGTGTGTTTTAGTAACGTTTAAGCGATTAACAACATGCTGAGTAACATTTACAGCCAACTTCAGTTGGCTGTAAACGGACCGTTATAAATCAAAAAATTGATTTTCTGAAGTCTAAATTATATGTTTTCGAAAAAAACTAATCAAATGGCACTGGAATCATATTTTTTTGAGGTCGTTTGCTATTTTTAAAGGTCCATTTTGTATAGAAGCAAAAGCTACATTTTTTCTGCAGAAAATGCGTGCTATGTTTTTCATCATAACTTGAAACCTGGATAGAGTTAGGTCACAAAATTTGTACTGTAGATGGCCACTGATGTCGTTGTAATTCACTAACTGGAATTTCGTTAATCGGACTTACGATGAAATTTAAATGAATTTTTCCGTGGACTGCAGTCAGAAAGTGACGAATCTGATTGCAGCCTGGTAAATGATTTTTATAAAATAATTGATAATGAATTAGATCTCGAGATTTTTACAAAATAATATTTGGATCGTTTTAAACATTCTGTAAAAATTTGGGAATTTTTGGAATAAGTAACTATTTTATTAAAATGCCCGAAAACAACCCAGTTTTGGATGTTAAGAGTACTGTAGTCGTGACGACATCCACAAGCTAGAGGTGGAAATTTTCAATTTGAAGATGACGGGGTCTGAAATCAAGGCATACACAAAGAGATCGAACGAATTAGCTATCTTGTGTCCTACTATGGTGGATCCTCCTATCAAGCGTATCGAGCTGTACCTTAAGGGTTTAGTGCCAGAAATTCAGAGCCACATGACCTCAGCTAATCTTGGCACCATTCAACAAATCATCCAGTTGGCTCATCGTCTCACTGATCAGGCAGTTGAGCAGAACAAGCTGCCCAAGCGTATTAGCGCTACTACTACTTCTGATGCTCCTAGTGATAACAAGCGCAAGTGGGATGGAAATTCGGGCAAGGGTTCTACTTCAGTTCAGTCTCAGTCCCAGCAGCGAAAGACAGATGAGTACAAGAGACCCAGTCAACAGTCTTCTGGGAATCAAGGTCAGGGTGGATACAGGGGAAATCACCCTAAGTGCAATCGATGTAATTTGCACCACAGCGGGCGGTGCAACAAGGGTCGTTGTCAGAGATGTAACAAGCTGGGTCATGAAGCCAAGGATTACAGGAGCTCACGTCCTGTGAATCAGAATCATAAGCAGCAGCCACAAGCTCCACATAATCAGCAGCAGCAGCAGGGTAACAGGTGATGCTATCAGTGTTGTCACACCCTGACCACGTAGAACAACAAAACGTGGCGGAAAACGTCAGGGAGTGTTGTAACAGAATCATTGTTTCATAACACATGGAAATTGAAATATTGTTTTATTGAATAAAATAGTTACAATGTCTTGACAATCAAAGAAACATAATATAAATAACTAGTCTTGCATCTTTTATTGTCGCTAAGGCCCAAGTCCGCCTAAGTGTATCTTGATAAATCCTATGCATCATATCCTGAAACACATGTGAAAATAGGTACGTCAGCATAAAAATGCCTGTGAGATACATAGGTTTTGTGAAAATAGAATTCATGACTTATGTGTAAGAAAATGTTTAGTCATGAACCTTGTAATTTGCTTTGTCTTGTAAATCATTTGAAAAACGATAAATAAACCAAATGATATATATGTATAAAAGAATAATACATGGTTAAGCGAATAACCATGTGAAATGAGTTTGTATAAATTAAGTTGTTTGTAAAACAATGTATTGTGAAAAGTATGTTATTTGTATAAAATGTTATATGTCCAAATTGAAATGATTCAAATAACGCTACGATATGTAATACCATACAATCACTTATATATAGGAAGTACCTGCGGCGTATCCACCATGCTTGTATCATATTACACACGCCTTGTTACTTAAATCACTTACCCAAATCAAACCAACAATGTAAGATGTCTATGTTTAAACCAATTGCCAAATGTATTGAATAATATGTCATAGTGTTTATGTCAAGATGTAAATCATGTAATGTATAACAAATGTAAAAATGTTTATTTGTCAAATGTAAATCATGTAATGCGTAACCAAAATGATATGTATGGCTAGTGAAATGCATCAACTAAACCATAGGTGAAACGCACAAAACAAAGTATTGAAGTAAAACTTAGTTTAAATCAATGTTATGTCTTGTGGAAATGCATGATCAAATGTAAATCATGTCAAAATGTTTATGTCAAAATGTCTATGTCAAATGTCTTTGTGTAAACCTTGTCAAAATGTCATGTATGGAAAGTGGAATATATATATGTATAAATATATCCATTAAGCCATAGGTAAAAATGCACAAAACAATATATTGAAGTAAAACATGGTTTAAATCAATGTTATGTCTTGTGGAAATGCATGCTATACTGAATATGAACATTTATGCGGTGTTGTGAAAATGCATACATCCAAGCCTTGAGACTGTGGTGATAAACCCTTAAACAAATTAAAGGTTTATCTGTGCTTATGTATATCGAATTCGGTCATTCCTTCCAATCCAAACAAACCCAGGATTTCAGGAACGGGAGTTGTCAATTCCTATGGTACCATTACCTACTAACAAGCGGCGTAGCTAATGTTAATGAATGTACATTGTATCATTTGAACAAACCAAATGTCATACCAAAATGTAAGCATGTGATGAATAACAAATGTACTAAGTATGCAACAAAGGACATACCTAGCATAAAGTGTAATGTAAAACAATGTACTAAGTACGCACACAATGGGCATACATAGCATAAAATGTAATGTAAAACAATGTACTAAGTACGCACACAATGGGCATACATAGCATAAAATGTAATGAAATCATGTACTATAAATGTACTAATGAACATAGCAAGTATATGATGTGAAAACAGGAAAGCATGAAAGTAACAAGTAGGCACATGTGTTTCATCCCCAAAATGTTTGAAAAACCATAAAAGAGGGGTCTATGTACTCACTTGAGATTGCTCAGAAGTCCTAAGATAACCACCAAGCAAAGCTAGAGATCTCGGAATCAAACGGCACCTAATATAGGTAACTATGTTAATAAACCGGACCTATATCGGAGGATCGGGTAGTATGAGGGTTTGTAAACCAAATGAGTGTAGGAACTCATGTAATATGGTTTAACAAAGCCTGCCTACTAAATGAAACCTAACCTAAGTGCTTACGACCCATTACGACCCGTTTAGGTAGCTTATGCTACTTTAACGCGTTGTTCGCGTAAAACGCGTTCGGACCGCTTAACTAGTCCTACGACAAGTAACATATGCCTTAACATGTCTAATATTGTTGTCAAATCAGTTTAGATGTCAAAAGTTACGTTACATATGCTTAAAATGAATTTTGGCATCAAAGGGGTATTTTGGTAATTTACCTAAGGCATATAAACTTACCTATCATACAACTACTTAAACGATGTGACCATAAGGCATAACCTCGGAAGGTTATTCCCTATATACTATGGTCACCTAATGTGTTTGGTCGGATCCTAACGATCGACCAAATGGGTCGGGTTCGAAGGTATAAGTGATTTATTAGATCGCTTACCCTTACGACCCTAGACAACGTGGTAATCAGTAGGCATAGTCACAAGGGACTATAACCATCGTGATTACGCTCACGTTGCGAAGTTCAAACGAACTTCGCATTGACCATAGACTGGTCAATGCAGAAAGTCAAACAAAGTTTGACTTTCGGACTCGAAAAGCAATAAAAGAACGAAGGAACACTTACAAAGGGTCCCCGAATGCTAATCTAGATCAAAATAGCTTAGGTATGAAACAAAGGTTTCAACTTAGAGCACATAAGATCAGATTTTTGTGAGGAATGAGTGAAAATGTGATGGGTATTTATAGATTTCGGTTCACCGTTAGGATCATTTCTTGGAGAAGAGGGAATGATCACATCCCTACACTTGTTGGAAAGTTGTGGTGGCTCATTTTTCTTCCACCATAAGAGTTTGACACTTGGCATTGGCCTTTGGAAGGCTTAGGGGCTGCAAACTTGTGCACTTTTTGACACTTTTAGTCCCTGAATGAGCCAAAAGTTTATTTTAGCACACCGAACCCCTCAAAGCCTATTTCTAAGCTATGTAAAGGATATTTAAGGTGTGTTTAACTTATGGTCATGTTCCGAAATGTTCGTTACAGTTCAAATTGGCATACTTTCATAGTTTGTCAAGTTTAGTCCCTGTAAACGAATTAACTTGTTTTTGCCATACCAAAGCCTTCAAAACTTATCTCTAAGTTATGTAAAGGTTATTTAAGGTATGTTAAGCATATGTTGATGTTCCGGAGTATTTGTCGCATTAAACTGACTGCGTTTACGCACCAGTTTGCGTATAACTCTCCAGAAAGTGGTATAGAGTTTGAAATTTGACAAAAGTCAAAACATGAAAAATGTAAAACATAACCAAACAAACATTGGGATCAAATAACATTGTTTTATTGATAACTGAACTGTTCACAATGATTACAAGCACAGATGTTACAGTCTCCCCTACTTGTGGAAATTTCGTCCCGAAATTTTATTTAGAGGAAACTTGTGAGAGTTTGAAACATGAAGTTGAAAAGATCGAACAACATTGGTTAGGGTTTTGAACTTCTAGTAACTTTAATAACATCATGCTTGCAATGTAAGAGGGATACTTATATACAAGTATATGAAGCGTCATTGGTGCGTCCACCGTACCTCAATTACATTGTTCACGTTACGTTATTGTTGCCACTATCGGTTCTTACACATGATAAATTTTACTGGGTTTCTGTGCACTAAATTTCATAATTATGTACGCGTCCATAATTAGACAATTTCTTGCACAGTTCACGCAGTCTATTTTATAATGTGTAGGGTAAAACCAAATGAACAATCCTGTGATGAGTGTGACTAGACCGCCATAGAGTCCTTTTAATTAAATCAATAAATGATCTAAATAGACTATCAAGGAGTCTGTTCAGCTACATCATTAGATGTCGTTCTTTAACCAGATTGTGAATCAATCTTT
This sequence comes from Helianthus tuberosus, assembly GCA_030545235.1. Classification (NCBI taxonomy): domain Eukaryota; kingdom Viridiplantae; phylum Streptophyta; class Magnoliopsida; order Asterales; family Asteraceae; genus Helianthus; species Helianthus tuberosus. The sequence goes on from JARYGA010053402.1 coordinate 59,035, forward strand.
TTGACTAGACCACTAAAAGGGTCTCTTATGAATTATGGAGTGGTACTATATAATCCAAGGGTCTTAACTATTACATAGAAGCCAATTAAAGATTTAAGGCAGTACCTTTTTGAATATCCTACTACGAATCCCTCATATGAAGATATGAAAGATTCTACGAGGATTTGGATAACGAATATCCGGAGTATACAAAAACACAAAATGCATAAAAGAAAACACAAGATGCATAAACACATAGTCATATAACCACAAAGATTGTTTATCTTGATCTTTAGTTTGTTAATTTGTTTTGCTAACAGAGCACATGTATTTAAAGCACACTAGGAATCTATCTCGTGGATTTCATTTGGTACTTTAAACATTATCAAGAATCTAACTATAAAGATAGAAAGATTTTTAAAAGAAAATTTCGATTTCGATTATAAGGAACCGAAATGTTCGAATTTAGGTACATAAGGAATCCAATTAAGGACTCTGATTTGAATGATAATCATCCACAAGGGTTTAAATGTGAAGATAAAAAGATCACATATGGATTTTATAAGTTGAAGATGTTTTGAAATCTTGCACTGGACGTGCTTAAGTCAAAACATGAAGTAAAAATGATTATGAAGTTGAGATGCTAGATATGTCAAGGCGACATATGAAGCAGAATTTGAAGGTTAAGTCAATGTATGAAGAAAATATTTTTGAAAACTATACATGGGGTTCTTTTAAAAAAAATGTGTTCAATGTTTTTGAAACCTTATATACAATACCTTTGAAATCATAAAGTAGGTGTATTAGGTAGGTATATTTATAAAAATGTTTTAAAAATCATGCGAGATGAATTTTGAAATTTGTATAAGGTTTTTGAAAACATGAATGATGCTTTTGAAATCGTGCACTTGATAAGAAAATGTACTGTGTTAATATTGTCTTCAGACTATATGAAACATTTTGAAATTATGAAGGTTGTTTTTGAAAACATAGCAAATGTTTTTGAAATAACCTAGACAATGCATTTAAAAAAAATTGTTTTCAAACTATATGAAATGTTTTGAGATCATGAAGATTGTTTTTGAGATACTTGTACTGTGTATGTTGAAAAATCAAAACGTAATGGGTATGAGATTTGAAAATACCCTTAGTTATCTAACCAAGGATTCAAAGGCACAGATGTGCAGAAGTATGATTACTCATAATGTCACTTTATTTTCTGTACTTCGTATCTTAGAATGAAATGAGTACTTAAAATTTTTCGGGGAAATCATGAGCGATTACTTGAAAAGAGAGAATCACAAGAGTAGTTTGTAAAGAACATAGTTTCTTGATGTAGGTAACATAGGGGAATGCCGTACACACATGTAACTATACTTGTATATCAGAATTGTGAACAACAACTTTTATTTATAAACAAACAGATTGTTTCACATTACAAGGATAACAAAAGAACAAAAGCATAAGACAGCAACATCCTTTGTTCAGCCAAATGCTCATCCATGGGTTGGATTTGCATTAGAAAGCTTTGGGCAATCCCTTAGGAAATGGCCCATCTCGCCACAGTTGTAGCAAGACCCTGGTGAGAAACGAGCTTGAGCAGAGTCGCCAGCTTGCTTTGGAGCAACTGCAGCTCGGCAAACTCTTGCTGTATGACCTTTAAGTCCACAAATTTGGCATTTGCGGCACTTCACACTAGGGTGATGATGAAGGCTACATTGGTTGCACAAGGGTGCAGTTCCGTTGTATGGCTTCCTAGCAGGGGGTTGAGCTGGTTGGTTGGGGATGGCTTGACTATTGTGAGCGACCACGGTGAAGTTCTGAGAAGCCTTTCGCTTCTTTGACTTCTTAGGGGATCGTTCATCCATGGTCTTTGATTCCTTGGTTGGTTTCTTGGCTGGTGGTGCTGTCACCTGACTAGGTCCTGCCTGTCTTGGTGACTCTTGCGTGGCTTCATCCTGAAGACGATACATGGCAGTAGCTAATTCAACAGTCTTCAGGACTACTTCGCCTATTCGCTGAGCGAATTTGGCAGTCTGCTTGGATATCTGGGCGTCATAGTGATGAAGAGACATTCTAGAAGAAAATGAAAGACATAGGAAGAAACAAGTGGAACGTCATCGGCAAAACAGAATGGCAATGCATAAGAATTTGCGATCATTTGTTTGTTACCTAAGGCAAACAAATGAGATGGTGACAAATCAAAGTAAGCGGATCATATTAATGTATCACTGAAGACATGCTCGCCTATAAGTGAACACTCATCCCAAGAGTTCCCAGGTAAGAGTGACTGGTCCGATACTGCGGATTTGTACGAACACTCTAGCCTTCGACAGAAAACTCAGGGTACAGGCATTCACTCTTCCAGTTTGCACGTGTTCACATTATAAGACCCAAACTTTGACGAGATTTTGAAAATTCAAAGGGGTTCAAAACCTTATAACAGAGGGTTCAAAACTTTATAACTGAGGGTTCAAAACCTTGTAACTGAGGGTTCAAAACCTTGTAATCAATCATCCTAGAACAGATGATTAGTTTTCAAAGCGGTTTTGAAATTTGTGTTCTTGTTGTGGTCGTCGCCTAAGGATAGGTGACGGTATTGTTTTATGACTAAACGCAAGTAAACTCGTGTTAGGGTCCTAGGAAGGTTATAGACTAGGTCAAAGTATTACTAATAACCTAATTCCCTATAACCATGAGCTCTGATACCAACTTTTCTGTCACACCCCGACCACGTAGAACAACAAAACGTGGCGGAAAACGTCGGGGAGTGTTGTAACAGAATCATTGTTTCATAACACATGGAAATTGAAATATTGTTTTATTGAATAAAATAGTTACAATGTCTTGACAATCAAAGAAACATAATATAAATAACTAGTCTTGCATCTTTTATTGTCGCTAAGGCCCAAGTCCGCCTAAGTGTATCTTGATAAATCCTATGCATCATATCCTGAAACACATGTGAAAATAGGTACGTCAGCATAAAAATGCCTGTGAGATACATAGGTTTTGTGAAAATAGAATTCATGACTTATGTTTAAGAAAATGTTTAGTCATGAACCTTGTAATTTGCTTTGTCTTGTAAATCATTTGAAAAACGATAAATAAACCAAATGATATATATGTATAAAAGAATAATACATGGTTAAGCGAATAACCATGTGAAATGAGTTTGTATAAATTAAGTTGTTTGTAAAACAATGTATTGTGAAAAGTATGTTATTTGTATAAAATGTTATATGTCCAAATTGAAATGATTCAAATAACGCTACGATATGTAATACCATACAATCACTTATATATAGGAAGTACCAGCGGCGTATCCACCATGCTTGTATCATATTACACACGCCTCGTTACTTAAATCACTTACCCAAATCAAACCAACAATGTAAGATGTCTATGTTTAAACCAATTGCCAAATGTATTGAATAATATGTCATAGTGTTTATGTCAAGATGTAAATCATGTAATGTATAACAAATGTAAAAATGTTTATGTGTCAAATGTAAATCATGTAATGCGTAACCAAAATGATATGTATGGCTAGTGAAATGCATCAACTAAACCATAGGTGAAACGCACAAAACAAAGTATTGAAGTAAAACTTGGTTTAAATCAATGTTATGTCTTGTGGAAATGCATGATCAAATGTAAATCATGTCAAAATGTTTATGTCAAAATGTCTATGTCAAATGTCTTTGTGTAAACCTTGTCAAAATGTCATGTATGGCAAGTGGAATATATATATGTATAAATATATCCATTAAGCCATAGGTAAAAATGCACAAAACAATATATTGAAGTAAAACATGGTTTAAATCAATGTTATGTCTTGTGGAAATGCATGCTATACTGAATATGAACATTTATGCGGTGTTGTGAAAATGCATACATCCAAGCCTTGAGACTGTGGCGATAAACCCTTAAACAAATTAAAGGTTTATCTGTGCTTATGTATATCGAATTCGGTCATTCCTTCCAATCCAAACAAACCCATGATTTCAGGAACGGGAGTTGTCAATTCCTATGGTACCATTACCTACTAACAAGCGGCGTAGCTAATGTTAATGAATGTACATTGTATCATTTGAACAAACCAAATGTCATACCAAAATGTAAGCATGTGATGAATAACAAATGTACTAAGTATGCAACAAAGGACATACCTAGCATAAAATGTAATGTAAAACAATGTACTAAGTACGCACACAATGGGCATACATAGCATAAAATGTAATGTAAAACAATGTACTAAGTACGCACACAATGGGCATACATAGCATAAAATGTAATGAAATCATGTACTATAAATGTACTAATGAACATAGCAAGTATATGATGTGAAAACAGGAAAGCATGAAAGTAACAAGTAGGCACATGTGTTTCACCCCCAAAATGTTTGAAAAACCATAAAAGAGGGGTCTATGTACTCACTTGAGATTGCTCAGAAGTCCTAAGATAACCACCAAGCAAAGCTAGAGATCTCGGAATCAAACGGCACCTAATATAGGTAACTATGTTAATAAACCGGACCTATATCGGAGGATCGGGTAGTATGAGGGTATGTAAACCAAATGAGTGTAGGAACTCATGTAATATGGTTTAACAAAGCCTGCCTACTAAATGAAACCTAACCTAAGTGCTTACGACCCATTACGACCCGTTTAGGTAGCTTATGCTACTTTAACGCGTTGTTCGCGTAAAACGCGTTCGGACCGCTTAACTAGTCCTACGACAAGTAACATATGCCTTAACATGTCTAATATTGTTGTCAAATCAGTTTAGATGTCAAAAGTTACGTTACATATGCTTAAAATGAATTTTGGCATCAAAGGGGTATTTTGGTAATTTACCTAAGGCATATAAACTTACCTATCATACAACTACTTAAACGATGTGACCATAAGGCATAACCTCGGAAGGTTATTCCCTATATACTATGGTCACGTAATGTGTTTGGTCGGATCCTAACGATCGACCAAATGGGTCGGGTTCGAAGGTATAAGCGATTTATTAGATCGCTTACCCTTACGACCCTAGACAACGTGGTAATCAGTAGGCATAGTCACAAGGGACTATAACCATCGTGATTACGCTCACGTTGCGAAGTTCAAACGAACTTCGCATTGACCATAGACTGGTCAATGCAGAAAGTCAAACAAAGTTTGACTTTCGGACTCGAAAAGCAATAAAAGAACGAAGGAACACTTACAAAGGGTCCCCGAATGCTAATCTAGATCAAAATAGCTCAGGTATGAAACAAAGGTTTCAACTTAGAGCACATAAGATCAGATTTTTGTGAGGAATGAGTGAAAATGTGATGGGTATTTATAGATTTCGGTTCACCGTTAGGATCATTTCTTGGAGAAGAGGGAATGATCACATCCCTACACTTGTTGGAAAGTTGTGGTGGCTCATTTTGCTTCCACCATAAGAGTTTGACACTTGGCATTGGCCTTTGGAGGGCTTAGGGGCTGCTAACTTGTGTTTAAAATGGCTTTTGCTGATTAGAAGAGGCCTAGCGTGACGCCAAGGGGGCTAGGTGTCACGCTAGGGTCCCCCTGATCAGCAACCACTTTCAAATGTTCCCCTTTCAGTCCCCGTTGAGTATTAAGGCCATTTTCGACGTGTTTAAGGCTCGTTAAATAATTTTCAAGGCTACACAAGGATTCCTAAACATTGTGGACATGAAACATGCTCAAAAATATGTCGGATGTTGGTTCGTTTGGCCGTACGATCGCGATGTTCGGTTAATTACGACGGAATGCGCATAAGTGCGAAAAACGATCCTAATTGCGTGACGAATGGATTTTTCTTATGTCAAATACTAAAATAACATATTTTAGTGCTTACATAAATTTTTGGATGTCCGGATGTATTCAGAACGTAAGATATGCGCGAAAGTGCAAACTTGTGCACTTTTTGACACTTTTAGTCCCTGAATGAGCCAAAAGTTTATTTTAGCACACCGAACCCCTCAAAGCCTATTTCTAAGCTATGTAAAGGATATTTAAGGTGTGTTTAACTTATGGTCATGTTCCGAAATGTTCGTTACAGTTCAAATTGGCATACTTTCACAGTTTGTCAAGTTTAGTCCCTGTAAACGAATTAACTTGTTTTTGCCATACCAAAGCCTTCAAAACTTATCTCTAAGTTATGTAAAGGTTATTTAAGGTATGTTAAGCATATGTTGATGTTCCGGAGTATTTTTCGCATTAAACTGACTGCGTTTACACACCAGTTTGCGTATAACTCTCCAGAAAGTGGTATAGAGTTTGAAATTTGACAAAAGTCAAAACATGAAAAATGTAAAACATAACCAAACAAACATTGGGATCAAATAACATTGTTTTATTGATAACTGAACTGTTCACAATGATTACAAGCACATATGTTACAAGTGTGGTGCTGAAGGTCACTTCAAGAGAAACAGAACAACAACAATAATCAGGGGAACGGGAACAATAACGGGGGTAACAATGATGGCAATGGTGCCAGGGGACGTGTTCTCGTGCTGGGTCAGGGTGACGCGAGGAACGATCCCAACGTTGTGATGGGTAAGTTTCTTCTGGATGATTCCTTTGTTACTGTTTTATTCGATTCGGGTGCCGATACTAGTTATGTGTCCATAAAAATTAGTCAAATGCTTAAGCGCACCCCAACACTTTTGACCACCAAACACATGGTAGAGCTAGCAAACGGTAAAAGTTTAGAGGCCACACACATGGTTAAGGGTTGTAATCTTGTTTTTGCTGATCAGACCTTTTCTATCGACCTCATTCCTATCGTTCTGGGTAGTTTCGATGTTGTTATTGGGATGGATTGGTTATCTCATCAGCAAGTGGAAATTCTTTGCAACGAGAAGATTGCCCGTATCCCTCGTTCTGGTGAAGAACCCCTCGTGATTCGTGGCGACAAGAGTGGTGCTGTTGTGGGCATCATCTCTTTCCTTAAGGCCCAGAAGTGGTTGCGAAAGGGCCACACTGCTATCCTAGCCCTTGTTTCTGATACATCCTCGAAGGAAAAGAAGATATAAGACATTCCTATTGTGCGCGACTTTCCTGAGGTATTTCCTGAGGAATTACCTGGTCTTCCGCCTCATCGACAAGTCGAGTTTCAAATCGAGCTAGCTCCTGGAGTAGCACCAATAGCTCGTGCACCTTATCGTCTAGCTCCATCAGAACTTGAAGAACTGTCCTTGCAACTACAAGAGCTCTTGGACAAGGGTTTTATTCGCCCTAGCTCTTCGCCTTGGGGAGCTCCAGTGTTATTTGTGAAGAAGAAAGACGGTACCTTCAGAATGTGTATTGACTACCGTGAACTCAACAAGGTGACCGTGAAGAATCGTTATCCTCTTCCACGCATTGATGCCTTATTCGACCAGTTGCAACGGTCGAGTTTCTACTCCAAGATTGACCTGAGGTTAGGTTACCATCAACTGAGAGTCCGAAACGAGGATATCTCTAAAACAACATTCAGGACTCGTTAAGGGCATTATGAGTTTCTGGTTATGCTTTTTGGATTGACGAATGCACCTGCGGTCTTCATGGATCTCATGAGCCGAGTGTGCAAACCTTACCTGGATAAGTTTGTTATAGTTTTCATCGACGATATCCTGATCTATTCGAAGAGTCAGGAAGAACACGAGCAACACCTGAGGCTTATTTTGGAACTTCTTTGAACATAGCAGTTGTATGCCAAATTTTTGAAATGTGACTTCTGGCTTCACGAAGTCCACTTTCTAGGCCACGTGGTAAACAAGGATGGGATTCATGTGGATGCATCCAAGGTTGACTCGATTAAGAACTGGCCTGCACCCCGTACACCAACAGAAATCCACCAATTCTTGGGTTTGGCAGGATATTACAGAAGGTTTATCAAGGATTTCTCAAAGATTGTGCAACCTCTCACTTCACTGACTCAGAAGGGTGTCACCTATCGTTGGGGTGATGTACAGGAGTCCGCATTTCAGCACTTGAAGGAGAGACTTTGTAGCACGCCTATTCTTTCGTTACCTGAAGGCACAGATGATTTTGTGATTTATTGCGATGCTTCCATACAAGGACTTGGTTGCGTGTTGATGCAACGTGACAAGGTCATTGCCTACGCATCGCGCCAACTTAAAGTTCATGAAAGGAACTACATTAAGCACGACTTGGAATTGGGAGCAGTTGTTTTCGCACTTAAGATATGGAGACATTACCTGTACGGTACCAAGTGCACCATTTACACCGATCACAGGAGTCTTGAGCATATCTTCAAGCAAAAGGAGTTAAACATGCGACAACGTCGATGGGTCGAGCTCTTGAATGATTACGAATGTGCGATCAAGTACCATCCGGGCAAAGCCAATGTTGTGGCCGAGGCCCTCAGTCGAAAGGATACTACACCTAAACGTGTGCGAGCATTACAACTTACCATCCAATCTAGTCTTCGTACCCAGATACGAGATGCTCAGGTTAAAGCGTTGAAAGCAGAGAACATCAGGGCTGAGTCCTTACGAGGATCGAGGAAGCGGTTAGAACAAAAGGAAGACGGCACCTACTATGTAACAGGGCGCATCTGGGTCCCACTTTACGAAAACTTACGCGAGCTTGTGATGGATGAAGCGCACAAGTCTCGTTACTCAGTACATCCTGGTTCGGATAAGATGTACCATGACTTAAAGACTACATACTGGTGGCCTAGCATGAAAGCCAACATAGCAACCTACGTCAGTAAATGTTTGACTTGTGCGAGAGTCAAGATTGAATATCAGAAACCATCAGGCCTACTCCAACAACCAGAGATCCCGACATGGAAATGGGAGCAAATTTCCATGGATTTCGTTACTGGCCTGCCTAGATCTCAATGCGGAAATGACACTATTTGGGTGATAGTGGATCGATTGACTAAGTCTGCACACTTCTTGGCTATCAAGGAAACCGACAAGTTTTCTACTCTAGCAGACATCTACCTAAAGGAAGTAGTATCAAGGCACGGAGTGCCAACCTCCATCATTTCTAATCGTGACTCACGTTTTACATCTGAATTGTGGCAAGCTATGCACAAGTCCTTTGGCTCTCGATTAGACATGAGCACGGCATATCATCCACAGACGGATGGGCAATCTGAACATACCATCCAAACCCTTGAAGACATGCTTAGGGCATGTGTAATCGACTTCGGTAATGGCTGGGAAAAACACCTCCCGTTAGTGGAGTTTTCGTATAACAACAGTTACCACACCAGTATCCAGGCCGCTCCGTTCGAGGCATTGTATGGACGGAAGTGCCGATCACCTCTTTGTTGGGCAGAGGTTGGCGACAGTCAAATCACAGGCCCATAACTTGTAGTAGATACAACCAAGAGGATTGCTCAGATACGACAACGAATGGCGGCAGCTCGTGACCGTCAGAAAAGCTATGCTGATAAGCGAAGGAAACCACTCGAGTTCCAGGTTAGGGATCGAGTGCTACTTAAAGTCTCACCTTGGAAAGGTGTAGTTCGTTTTGGCAAACGAGGCAAACTCAACCCACGATATGTTGGACCCTTCGAAATCATTGAGAAAATTGGCAAGGTGGCCTACAAGTTGAATCTACCGGGAGAACTCAGTGGAGTTCACAATGTTTTCCATGTGTCGAATCTGAAGAAGTGTCTGTCAGATGAGACCCTCATAGTTCCTCTCAAAGAGCTCACTATCGACGATCAGTTGCTATTCGTCGAGGAACCAGTTGAAATCACAGATCGAGATGTTAAGGTTCTCAAGCGTACCAGAATACCTCTTGTTCGAGTTCGTTGGAACTCCCGTCGTGGCCCAGAGTATACCTGGGAACGAGAAGACCAAATGAAACTCAAGTATCCCCAGTTGTTTAGAAAAAGTGCAACCACTACTGAGGCTGAAGCTACTATGGAATTTCGGGATGAAATTCCAAACCAACAGGGGGATGATGTGACACCCCAGGAAAACCAGGAAACCACGCAACTTAACTAGCTTCCTCAGTAACCACGTGCTAAATTTCGGGATGAAATTTTCTTAACAGGGGGAGAATGTGACAACCCTCATAATTACATCTATCCGTATGATTAATTAATATTAAATTGTGCTTAATAACTGTGCTTAATTACAACTGATGACGTAACTGCTTTATGATTTCTGCATTCTTAAGCAAAATTCAGCTTTTTAACATACTAGTCTTGTGCAGAAAATTGACTAAATGTTCCTGAATGCTTTCCTAAGTGTTGAGAATTAAAAGTGTTACAAATAGTTACATAAAAGACACTATACGGAATAACTTAGCACTTTAACGAAACAGTATCTAACTGAACAACCGGACATTACCTGGAACACCAAAATTTTGCCAGAAACATTGTTTTATTATTTTTGAGCTAGTTATGGTCCCCAAATACCCCAACACATTATATAATATGCCATACACACATAACACTAGATATTACACATAACCTCCTAAATATTTACCTACTTACCATCAAATTACACTTACCCCCCCCCCCCTTGATGATTTACGGCCCACAAGAGGACCCCACCACTAGATTTCATCTCCATATTATATTAGATTACTTGCTTGTTTGAGTAGCCAAAATATGGAGGAAGAGATTACAAGTATGGGTTGCAAGATCACCAAAATCATTCCATATCATTTTACTTCACCAATCTTCACACCATCTCTCACTTACCCTCTCTCTCCCTCTCGGCTCACCTTAGAACCGCCACCACCACCACCACCTTGCAACCACCATCATTCCATTTTTAAGCTTAATTCAAGTGTTAGAAGGTGATCCATGGAGCTTGGTGTTTGAAGATCTTGAAGAACCTTCATCCTTAGCTTTCATCCATCATTCTTCATCATCTTTTTCTAGTGATCATCCCTAGCCTTTAAGCTAGTTGCAAGCTTCTTGCTACTAGTTTTTACTTCTCTTTGTGTTAGTTAAAAAGATATACATTGTTATAATGAACAAGAACACTAAAAGACTTAAACAAGAATCAGGAGCATGAAACTTAAAGATGATGAAATCTTGTTAAAATAATGTTGTTAAATACATGCATGGCACTTGATTGTTGATTTCTTGATAATATGATGTTTATCATCATATGGAACTTGTTAGAAGGTGTTGTGATCATATGTGCGTGTTTTAGTAACGTTTAAGCGATTAACAGCATGCTGAGTAACATTTACAGCCAACTTCAGTTGGCTGTAAACGGACCGTTATAAATCGAAAAATTTATTTTCTGAAGTTTAAATTATATGTTTTTGAAAAAAACTAATCAAATGGCACTAGAATCATATTTTTTTGAGGTTGTTTTCTATTTTTAAAGGTCCGTTTTGTACAGCAGCAAAAGCTGCGTTTTTTTGCAGAAAATGCGTGTTATGTTTTTCGTAATAACTTGAAACCTGAATAGAGTTAGGTCACGAAATTTGTATTGTAGATGACCACTGATGTCATTGTAATTCACCAACTGGAATTTCGTCAATCGGACTTACGATGAAATTTAAATGATTTTTTCCGTGGACTTCAGTCAGAAAGTGATGAATCTGATTGCAGCCTGGTAAATGATTTTTATAAAATAATTGATAATGAATTGGATCTCGAAATTTTTACACAACAATATTTGGATCTTTTTAAACATTCTGTAAAAATTTGGTAATTTTTGGAATAAGTTAACTATTTTATTAAAATTCCCGAAAACAGCCCAGTTTTGGATGTTAAAGCTGAAATGACAAAAGTAGTAATTTGCGTGTCAAAATGTCGGGTACGTTATCTGAGGATGATCTAACATGTTATATGTCAATGAAAGTGTTATGTGCAATATCGTATGCTTGCTTTTGAATGGTAATAGATGGGAAGTTTATATGGGCGTGAACTGTTAAAGTGAGTACATGTTATGTGGTAGATGCGTGTAGGAACTTCTTGCTTATTTGAAGTCACTAATAAACTAAGTGGTAATCATACTAGGACATGATTGACCAACACCTATTGTTAGCTACTTTAAGAGTCAATCGAGCAACCAAAGGTGAGTTCACACTCTTTCTAAGGCATGGGATTCCCGGTGGTTGGGAATGGATTAAAGAACTAAAACGGAACCTGCATATCCTCCTTGGGTAGGATATGTACCGCCATCCTCCATGGGTAGGATGCCAATATTAATCCTGCGTATTCTCCTTGGGTAGAATACGTACGTTCGTCCTCCTTGGGTAGGACAACAACCTTAAACTTACTAGACAAAACTCTATCATTAAGTCCCTCATTTTTATATCGACTTAATCACCGGGCCATTGGCGAGCGGGTCATTAGTTAATAGCGCTATTAGGGTTAACAAGCCTCACACCATGCCGGTAGGACGAGCGTGTACTAATGGATCTGGGCACTCAGTCAATGATGATAGACATTGACTTTGGGCACAACTTACTTCCGTCAGTTGTTGATATGGTAACGGTCTAGTGGTTCACATGGGGAAGCCCCCACTGATTATGGATATGGTTTGGGGAAAAACAAAGATACTGGTTAACTTGTGGTTTACGAAACAACTTATGGTTTTCAAAACAAACTTTTAAAACCAAACAACCAACTGTGAACTCGCTCAACTTTGTTGTTGACTCCTTGTTACATGCCTTGTAGGTCGTTAGGTATTTATGGAGCTTGCACGAGGAGACGTGATCATTGTGGGGCATGGACAGTGGTGTGCCATGCTAAACATTTAAACTTTATGAACTTATGGAACTTATGTTTTGGTTTTACGTTTTATGCTTCCGCTGTTTAATTTGAACTTGGTTAACTTGTTTTTGAACACCAATTATATTGCGTGGTTGGATTTTATCTATTTTAAATACATTGTTCAATATGATTGGTGGCTTGATCCTGGTCAGTCACGCCTCCATGCGGTGATACTCCGCTTGTGGATTTTGGGGGTGTGACACTTATCCATCGTCTCTTGAATAAGCTCCAGGCCAATAAGTTGAGTGTCACTAATTTCGTGCCAATATATAGGAGATCGGCACTTGCGACCATACAATGCCTCAAAAGGAGCCATTGGATTGTTGGAGTGGTAGTTGTTGTATGAGAACTCAATCAAAGGTAAATGTACTTCCCAATTACCACCAAAGTCGATAACACAGGAGGAAAGCATGTCCTCTAGGGTTTGGATAGTGCGTTCAGTCTGTCCATCCGTTTGAGGATGAAAAGCCGTACTAAGATTTAAATGAGTACCCATAGCAGTTTGGAATGTTTGCCAAAGATGTAGTCAAAGATGATGTCAATGGGGAGACCATGACGACATATGATTTCATCTGTGTAGATTCACGAATGGGGAGGAAGTGAGCGGATTTGGTCAAACGGTCAATGATCACCCAAATGCTATCATGACCAAAAAGCGTGCGAAGAAGTTTGGTTATAAAGTCCATAGTTATGCTATCCCATTTAGAAATTGGGATTTCTAGTTGTTCGAGTAAACCAGAAGGACGCTGATGCTCAGCTTTGACTTTCGAGCAAGTGAGACATTTTAAAACATAGGTGGCAATGTCCTTCTTCATACCAGGCCACCAATAGGATGTACGAAGGTCATGGTACATCTTATCAGCGCCAGGATGAATAGAGTACCGGGACTTGTGTGCCTCCTTCATTATGAGTTCGCGAAGATTGTCGCGATCTGGCACCCAAATGCGATCAAGATAGTATTGGAGTCCGTTTGATTTTGTAATAAGTTGGTCTTCAGAAGAACCACGTATCTCTATGAATAAACTTCCCTCATTGGTTGACGAATACTGAGCTTCACAAATGCGAGTATGAAGATCGCAAATGATTTGAAAACCATGAATGCTATTAATATGAGATTTGCGACTGAGTGCATCGGCCATGACATTCGCTTTGCCAGGATGGTAGCGAATCTCGCAGTCGTAGTCGTTAAGCAATTCCACCCAACAACGTTGATGCATTTTTAGCTCTTTTTGGTTAAATATGTGTTGTAGGCTCTTATGGTCAGTGAAGACCACACACTTGGTACCATAAAGGTAATGTCCCCAAATCTTTAACACAAAAAAAACTGTGCCACGGGTAGTGTAGTTTTTCTCATGTATTCTTAGCTGTCTGGAAGCATACGCGATGACCTTGTCTCGTAGCATGAGAACACAACCAAGATCATGGTTCAATGCATTGCAATATACTACAAAATCATCGTTTCCATTAGGAAGAGCAAGAACAGGAGCATTGCAAAGCAAGTCCTTAAGTGTTTGAAAGGATTCCTCTTGTTCAGGACCCCATACAAAAGGTTTCTCTTTCTTAGTCAACGACGTGAGGGGAACGGCGATTTTAGAAAAGTTTAAGATGAATCGATGGTAGTAACCCGCCAATCCTAGGAAGGAACAAATTTCAGATGGGGATTTAGGTGCGATCCAATTCTTCACTACTTCGATCTTGGAAGGGTCAACATGAATTCATTTTTCACTCATGACGTGTCCAAGGAATTGAACTTCTTTGATCCAAAACTCACAATTTGAAAACTATGCTTATAGACGTATGCCACGTATAAGTTGAAGTATGAGACGTAAATGACGTTCGTGTTCAGCTTGAGTTTTCGAATAGATGAGTATATCATCGATGAAGACAATTACAAAACGATCCAAGTAAGGTTTACAAACACAATTCATTAGATCCATAAAGACGGCAGGTGCGTTGGTCAAGCCAAAGGGCATAACCACAAACTCGTAGTGAGCATAGCGAGTGCGAAATGCGGTTTTGGTCCTCTTCGATATCACAAAGTTCATGATAGTGATGTGTGTAAAATGCAACATCTAAATTACATCAAATAAGGCATAAAACTAACCCTTTTTTAGTACTAATGTTGGAAAAAGAGTGTTTTTGTCTTCCTTTTGAATTTACAGGATCAAATGAGCTTAAATGAACAAAAGGAACAAATATACAACCAAAATCCAACATAAATACAAAGAAAAGGAAGAAACGTGGCATGCCCGACCCCTCGACAACATCTCCCAAAGCAAAAAAAAAACAAGAAGAAAGCTGAGCATGGAGCTATGCCGAGCTGAGCACGGGGCGTGCCTAGCTCAACACGGGGCGTGCCCATCTCAACACGGGGCGTGCCCAGCGGACACGGGGGCATGGCCAGTTGTCTGCAGAAAAGACAAAGCTACAGAAGCTTCTATTCCCTACACAGGGGCGTGCCCAGCTCAACACGGGGTCGTGGTCAATACTAAGATTCGCAGAATCTTGCAAATCTTGATAATACAGATACGCTTCTGCACATGGGGCTGTGCCCAGCGGACACGGGGGCGTGTGGAGGTAATGCAGACAAATTGTAATTAATTAAGAAAGAGAAAAAGGGTGGACACGGGGCCGTGTCCAGGCTTCTGTGCAGGCTATAAATAGGGGTGCTTGGTTTACTTCAAAGGCATCCCTTGGCAAACCACCTCTCTCCCACTTCACCCATGCTCCACCACCATCACAACACCCATATCCACCACCATCATCCATCATCCATCATAGAGTGTGTGTAGTAGTCTCGGGATCCAAGATTGATAGTAAGAGTTCTTGACAATCAAAGGCTATGTTTTCCTAGGTCTCTTACATCACTTCGTGAAGACAAGCATTTAGTGTAATACTTTTGTTTTTTAATCTTTTCGCACTTTTATTTG
>JARYGA010053403.1:0-26845 GCA_030545235.1 Helianthus tuberosus
GCCTTGTTCAAGTCTGTGTAATCTACACAGACTCTCAATTTTCCATTTTTCTTCTGTACCACGAAACTACATTTGCTAGCCATCTTGGAAACTTGACTTCTCTGATCATTTTGGACTTCAACAATCTTTCAACTTCCTCTTGGATAATTGTATTTCGTTCAGGAGCAAACTTCCTTCTCTTTTGCTGAACAGGCTTGAACGACTTGTCAATTCCAAGCTTGTGAATGATAATGTCTTTGGATATACCCGTCATATCCTCATGCTTCCATGCAAATGTTGACATCCTGCACTTCAAAAAGTTAGTTAACTGTTCTTCAATATCCTGAGGGATATTGGTTCCTACGAGCACCGAGATATCAGGATTATCCTGATCCAGGATAACTTTCTTCATATCCTGCTCTGAAGCCTCCATGATATCCTGGGCCCGCATCTTTAATTGCTATGCTGTATTATGCTTGGTTGAGGATTTCATTGAGGATGAGTAACATTCTTTCGCCTCCTGCTGATCACTATCAACCTTGACAACACCCCAAGGGGTAGGAATCTTGATGCATTGATGATAAGTTGATGGCACAGCCTTCATATCATGGATCCATGGCCTGCCTAGTATGATGTTATAGCAGGATAGGGAGTCCATCACACAGAAACGTTGTATCGAGTTGACCCCTTCAACATATACCGGTAACTTTATCTCTCCCACTGTGTTCCTAGCTTCTCCGCTGAACCCAACAAGCACGGTGGATTTCAAAGTGATATCCATTGTAGATACATTCATTCTCTTCAAAGTTTCTAGTTGGATTATGTTGACGGGGCTTCCATTGTCCACCAATATCCTGCGCACAAAATGGTTAGCTACATATAATGTTATTACTAGAGCATCATGGTAAGGATCCTGGACAGTATCCCTATCATCACTGTCGAAAGTGATCATTTATCAGTCGTGAGGGTAGTCATCCTGGCTGGTTTGTCTCCCCTTTCGGCCTTAGCCTCCTTTGCATGTCTCTTGGCCGCAGAGTACGAAGTCCCATAAATGTCGGATCCTCCTGAAATAAAGTTGATTATCTTGGCATCCGCAGGGGGTGACGCCGCTCGTTCAGGATCCTTCTCAGTATCATGACCCTTATTCTTCTTTCTTACTAAGAGATCCTTCAGATATCCCTTGCTTAGAAGATAGCTTATTTCTTTTCTTAGAGCAATGCAATCCTCAGTTACATGTCCGAAATCTTCGTGGAAGGCACACCATTTGGACTTATCCTTCCAATCAGCTTTTTGTTGATTCTTTCGAGGCTAACTAGCTTTGTCTCCTAAACCCTGCATAGCATACATTAACTCAGGAATGTTAATAGAAAAGCAATATTCAGATAATTCAGGATATTCTTCAAGATCCTCGTCTTCAACAGCATTCACTTTCTTGTTGTCATTTCTACTATACGACTTAGAGCGATATGGTTTAAATGAGGATTCTGACTTCCTATTAGTTGACTCATAAGCGGTGGATGAGTTCATCCTCTCTTGCATCTTTTTGTCATCCTCCAATCGAATATATCTTAAGGCCCTGTTTCGAGCTTCATCCAAGTTCCTGCATGGGTTCATTACAAGATCTTGGTAGAATTGAGAATCCTTTTGTAGCCCCATCTTGAAAGCCTGCACAGCTGTTGCAACATCATGATGTGGAATATCTAAGGATTCCCGGCTAAACTTGTTCACATAATCTCTTAAGGATTCCTGAGGTCCTTAAGTTATCCTGTAGATATCACTTGTTAGTTTTTCAAAACTTCGACTACAAGAAAATTGACTATTAAATAAATTCACTAGGTGAGCAAATGATGTAATCGAATGAGGAGGAACATTTAAGAGCCATTTCAAGGCCGATCCTGTTAAGGTAGAACCAAAACCCTTGCATAGGCACGCTTCCTTGAGCTCTGGGGGGATAGGATTAATCTCCATTCTTTCCCTATACTGGGCAATATGCTCTTCAGGATCCGTAGTTCCATCATACAGTTTCATGTTGGGAGTTTGAAATCTCTTTGGAATTTCAGCTTCACAGATAGGATATGCAAAGCGGGATATCATGTGGCTGTCTTGGGACACTTCCGGAATTGGCTGGACCACCCCAAGTACACTGGATATCATGTCCTTCAATTTCTGAAGCTCCCTAGTAAATGTTGACGTCATACTAGTCTGAGGATTCCGGCCATATCCTGAAGCATATCCTGAACTCCTCATAGTTGACATGGTGACCGAGGAGGGTATTTCAAGAGTATGATTCTGAGGATGGCTAGGCACAATATTTCCCCTGTTATCCTCAGTATATACAGCCGAACTAAAGTTCAAAGCTCTGGGTTGTAAAGGAGTGACGATATCCTCAACGGGTCTGCTTGAGCTAGATTTCAAAAGTTGTATTTCTCTTATCAGCATTTGGTTTGTTTCCTGTTGCTGCCTCATTTGCTCCTGCACGCTTCCAAATAAGGTTAGAATTTCATCATTAGAAGCCAAAACGGGAGCAGATCCTTGAATACTCCGAGTAGGGATAATATCCTGAGGTTGTGAAGAAGCTGGCATCCTTGGAGGAGGTGGTGGAAGCACGGAACCAGTAGTAGCAGAAGTTGTAGCCGACATGGTGGAGGAGCTCATGTTTGATCTTGAGGCCATTGTAAACAATGTGGCAAAAAGTTTTGAAAATAGGAAACCAATTAACGATTTCACAAAGATTTTTAGTAAAGATAGCACCACTTGAACCCACGGTGGGCGCCAAATTGTTTTGGTCAAAAATTACTGAAGCAATTAAGTGATCAAATTAGTTAAGTGAGGTAGTGTGCTAAAAAGTGTGTTGGAAATATGCTAGTTATGTTGTTTACGAAAACAGTTTTCAGGATACGGCTCAGGATATTGAGTTGTATCTACGATCAAACTATGAGCAAAAAGTAAAAGGGGTGACACGAGATATACGAGGAAAGCCCTTGATCAATCTAGATCGCCGGCATAAAACCTCGGGAGCTTACAGTCGCAGCTGCCTTGTTCTTCTTATTGCTTTAAACGTCAGGATACAGTGCAGGATATTGATCAGATCGCTAAGTGTTACAATGCTTTTTGTGAAAGTGAAAGTTGCGAGAGAGTGAGTGTGAGTGAGTAGCGAGTGTAGTTGTTGTGTCCTATTGATCTGATTTATCCATCTATTTATAGTTATGAAACACAAACTAAAATTCCTATAAATATGGGATGCTCCCGAATATTCCATTATTAACGTTGTGGACCGAGTAAAGCGGCTTCAACGTCTTCAGTCGAACGACTTGGACCGAGTCTTCCGGAGAAAGAGTCTTCGTGAACCTTGGGAACTTGGACTCGTACTCCTGCACACAATCCGTTATTAATCCTCAGGATACCATCCAGGATGTTACCAATATCCCGAATCAGCATCCCGGATATGAACATATATCAGATAAGCAAGATATAATTTAAGATATTATCCAGGATATGAGCTCAGAATTTCGCCCATAACAGGGATAACATCCCGAGCCACATGACTTTCAGTTCCTTGTGAAGAGGCTTGCATTCTCGGAGGAGGTGGTGGAAGCACCGAACCAACTGTTGCAGAGGTTGTAGCAGACACGGTGGACGAGCTCATGTTTGATCTTGAGGCCATTCAAAATAGTGTGGCAAAAAGTTTTGAAAATAGAAAACCAAGTAACGATTTTGCA
Organism: Helianthus tuberosus; assembly: GCA_030545235.1. NCBI lineage: Eukaryota > Viridiplantae > Streptophyta > Magnoliopsida > Asterales > Asteraceae > Helianthus > Helianthus tuberosus. The sequence continues at coordinate 3,699 of JARYGA010053403.1, forward strand.
AAAGCTTTTAGTATAAATAGCCCCACTTTCCCCACGGTGGGCGCCAAATTGTTTTGGTCAAAAATTACCGAAGCAATTAAGTGATCAAATTAGTTAAGTGAGGTAGTGTGCTAGAAATGTGCGTTGAAAATATGCTAATTAAGTTATTTGCAAAAAGCAGTTTCAGGATACGGCTCAGGATATAGAGTTGTATCTACGATCAAACAATGAGCAAAAATGTAAAGGATGACACGGGATATACGAGGAAAGCCCTTGATCAATCTAGATCGCCGGCACAAAACCTCGGGAGCTGACAATCACAGCTGCCTTGTTCTTCTATTACTTCAAATATCAGGATACAGTGCAGGATATGATGAAGATCAACTAGGTGTTACAATGTAATTCGAGTACAAGTGTTTGTGTGTAGTGATTGTTTGCAATTGGAGAGCAAAAGTGTGCGTCCAAAAGTGTGTGCCTTAATCTGATCCGATCACTCTATTTATAGTAAAACGAAAATAACTAACTATCCTATCAAACCGGGATGCTTCGAATATTCCTCAAGTGAACGTTGTAGTCCTGGTCTTTCGGGTTCAACGTCTTCAATCTAACTTATTTGCCCGAATCTTGGGGGGAAGAAGTCTTCTTGAACGTTGGAGACTTACACCTCCTAATCTGCACGTGGTTAAATCAATTAATAACAGGATATCGTACCAGGATGTTACCAATATCCTGATCCGGTACCCTGATCACAAATAAACAATCAAAGACAGAATATTAGTCAGGATATATGTTCAGAAAATGGCCCATAACATTGGAGGTTGGTTTTTATAAATAAAAATGACTAAATATGTATTTAGGAAAATATATATTTAGATGTCACCATGTGTGTGATTATTTATATATTTTATGTATTAGTTATATTATTTTAGGACATGTAATAATATAACTCATCAAAATACCCAAAAATTACAATCCAAAATATTACCAAAATTCCGAGAATATGAATATACAATTTATACACAAAATATTGGTGAAACCGAACTAGAGAATATAACTTACAAAATACTCCGGAAATAATATTCATATGTATATTTTGGTAAATAATATTTTGGACACCGAGTGAATAAAAATATGATTTTTACAATTACTACAAGAATATATCATATTTTTTACAAGAGAAAAATATTTTATTTTTGGCAAGTATAAATATATATTTTTTTTGAAAATTTTTAGAAGATATATTATTTTTTAAAGGAATATATATTTTCTCAACAAACATGAAATACACTATTTTTGGGTGAAAGATATATTTTCTCAGTTAAATATGAAATATATCGTTTTTGAAGAAATATAAGTTTATACATATTTTCTAAGTTGGACTTCAAAATATATTACTTTTGGAACTTATATGATAATACAAATATTTTGCCAAAGGAAAATTATAAATAATTTTTCTAAGTAATATTTATTGAAATATATATTGGTGAACTTTTATTAAAGATAATATTCCGGAATAATTAATAAGAAATTAAGTATAAGAATACTTAATAAATACAATAAAGATACGTATTCTCGTACGTATAGATACACACCGGAATACGACCCCAAATACATGGCAAAAATATACAAGTATAAGATACCCCCATCCTTGGGAAGGAAATTACAAGTATAAATACTTGAAAAGTATTAAGTTAAAATATTTATTATTTTAACAAATAATTATATAACTTGGAATAATGTTGAAGACACAAAGAAACGTAACTCAAAGACACTAATTAATACTAAGTCAAGGCACGACCCGCTCATCTGATAGACCGTAGTACGTTGTAGGTAGTCGTGCACACTAGTAGCCTCGTGAGTTACGTCGGATTGAAGAACGCAAAACTATGAGTTCATGTCCCCCTTTTCTCTTAATTGATTTTGGTTTTATAACTCTCGGGGGTGGAATACATCTTACGAATGTTTAAACGGTATGAATTAACTATGAAATGAACTATTAGATCATGTGAGCATAGATTAAATTTGAAATGCCATTAATTCTTAATTAGGGACGAAGGTTAGATCTAACGGGTACGGCCGAACCCCACTCATGGTACTTATGTGACCACTTGAGTGCTTCGGTGTCCCAGTCGAGGTAAATCGACAATGGTCAAGGTAAATTGACATGTTCGAGGTGAATCGACAATAGTCAAGGTGAATTGACATAGTCAAGGTAAATTGACATAGTCGAAGGGGAATTCGACATAGTCGAAGGGGAATTCGACATAGTCGAGGGAATCGACGAGGGTATAAGCCTGCTCATTTCGAGTGCTCCCTATGTCTTCACATGTTTTAATGTCCTTGCAAAACTTTAATTTAAATTGTTCATAAATGCTTTTCATACCTGTTTCAAAGGAGTTTCTCAAAGGTTTACAAGGTTTTCAGTACTCATACAAAACGCATGAACTCGCTCAACTTTTGTTGATGTTTTCCAAAATTACATGTATTTCAGGTAACAGGTTGGATCTTGGGCGCGGGTGTTGTTTCTAGAAGTAGATTTCAAGTTTAGATGTCATCCACTTTTGTTGGTTTGTGACTTAGTCGAAGGTTGTGCTGTTGAAACTTAAATAAACGGTGTTTGTAATACTTTAAACTTGATGAATGGATGAACATCGTTTTGTGATCACATAGTTGTTTATTATAATTGACTGCAATGGTATTAAACAAGTCACACATCATACGCTTCCGCAAAAGTCAGGGTGTGAAACCAGGCATAACAAAACCCTCTGGTTGTTTCATATATATCTCCTCATCCAAATCACCATTCAGGAAAGCGGTTTTCACATGCATTTGGTGAATTACAAAATTGTGTATTGCAGCTAAGGCAACCAACAATCTAATAGTGGATATTCTTGCTACAGGAGCATATGTATCAAAGTAGTCAATTCCTTCCTTTTGTTTAAAGCCTTGGATAACCAATCGAGCTTTAAACTTTTCAATTGAACCATCTACTTTCATCTTCTTCTTGAAGATCCATTTACAACCAAGTGGTTTACACCCAGGGGGTAGATCAGACAGTTTCCAAGTGTTATTCTGCATAATAGAGTCCATCTCATCATTTATAGCTTCTTTCCAGAAAGCTACATCCCGAGATGCCATGGCTTCACTATAGGTTTTAGGATCTTCCTCAATATTGAAGCAATATTGATATTGAATTTTAATTTCATCTCTAGATCCTTCAACCAAGTATAGCTGAAAATCATCACCAAATGATTTAGCTTTTCTTGCTCTACCACTCCTCCTAGGATCCGGAGGAGTATTAATCACTTGATCAGCTACGTGAAAGTTACTAGAGCTTGGAACCATGTCTCTAGGCCTAGGTATTGAAGAGAATCTATTCTCATCATACTCTGCAGTTCTTGCCTCAATTACCGTATGCACAGACACGTAGTCATTTGGTTCTATAACATAGAACCTATGAGCAAATGAATGCTCCGCATACCCATTGAAAATGCGGTCTATACCTCTTTCCCCTAAGTTCCTTATCTTAGGATCAGTGAGCCTTACCACGGCTCTACAACCCCAAACTCTCAACTTATGCAGCTCAGGTGGTTTTTTTTACCAAAGCTCAAAAGGGGTAGTCTTGTTCCTTTTATTTGGAACCCTATTTAGCAAATAGCAGGCTGTTAACATAGCCTCACCCCAAAAGCCCTCACTTAGGCCCGAATACGACAACATGGTATTGACCATTTCCTTTAAAGTCCTATTTTCCTTTCCGCCACACCATTTTGTTCCGGTGTGTAAGGAGCTGTGGTATGGTGTATTATTCCAGTAGATTGGAAATACACCGGATCAAAATACTCACCACCTCTGTCCGTATGTAGGGTTTTGATCAACCCACTCCGATGAAGCTCTACTTCTTGTTTATAAATTTTAAACTTTTCAATAGCTTCATCCTTAGCATGCAACAAATAAACATAACAAAATCTAGTAGCATCATCTATAAATGTTACTACATATTTTTTATTGCCTAGAGACGGTGTAGCATGAAAATCACATAGATCACTGTGTATCAAATCTAACACTTTAGTTTCCCTATGAACATGTTGCATGAAAGGCTTTTTGGTTATCTTATTCAACTTGCAAACATGGCATTTATCATTGTTTATGTTAATAGGCGGAATTAAGCTCATTTTAGACATTTCTTTAACTCTTTTATAATGTACATGTCCTAGTCTGGCATGCCATAATTCCGATTCAGTCAAGTTGTTTCTACTACTAGTTGAAGCTATGCAATTTGCATTACTAGTTGAAGGTACATCATTAACATTACTAGTTGAAGCAACACAAACAGATTCATTCATGAACGAGACATCAACATTCAACATAAACATACCCTTACATAGATAACCGAAACCAACAAAGGTACCATGTCTTGACAAGATATACTTGTCACTTTCCAATACTTGTTTGTACCCACAATTATTCAACATAATGCCACTTAACAGATTTTTTCGAATTCCGGGCACATACAAAACATTGTTCAAAAGTAAACATTTTCCAGAAGTAAAAACAAGATTCACAGTTCCTATTCCCTTGATTGGTTCAGTTGCAACGTTCCCCATCTTGATAATAGATTCGTCTTCGATTGGTTGAAAGTCTTTAAACCAACGAAGATCCTTGCATACATGACTTGTTGCACCCGAATCAACCCACCAAGCAATGTCATCATCCTGCACATAAAATGCCTCAGAAATTAGTGACACATAATTCTGAACCGAATTATTAAATTGTACTAAATTCTGACCTTGCTTGCCCGGGTCCTTGGACCCGCTAGAACCAGCCTCATTCTTGTTCTTTGAACCGGACTTGTTGTTATTCTTCATCATCTTACAGTCCCTCTTAAAGTGACCAACCTTACCACATTTCCAGCAAGGGTAATTCGGCTTTTTGTTTGAACCCGAATTGTTGTTTCCTTGAAACTTGCGTTTCCCTTTGAACTTACTGTTTCCTTTGGATGATTCACCCGTTTCAACCATGTTCACAGAACTTGATCCATCCCGTTTCTTTTCATCATTGACCAACACATTTTCCTGTGCTCTCAAGCCTTCTTCAATTCTGAAGTGGCTTCCAAGTTCAACCAAAGTTAACTATCCTTTCTGATGTTTCAGATTATGTTTAACATCTCTCCAGGAAGGAGGTAACTTGTCAATGATACTCGAAACAGAGATGGATTCATCCATCTTCATATCAAGTTGGGCAAACTGCCCCATAATTCGTAACAATTCATGATACTGTTCCATCACAGGCCTTTCATCAACCATTCTGTAATTATTGAAATTACTGACAAGAAACTTCTTACTAGAATAATCTACTGCCATGTATTTGGCTTCCAACATGTCCCACAGTAACTTTGCAGTTTCAACATTTTGATAAACATCAAATAAGGGATCAGACATACCATTCAGAATGTGGCCAAGACATATATAGTTGTCGTTCTCCCACTTCGACCTCTTCCTGATTTGCTCCAGATTGCCCTCCTCCTGTATCTCCGGGATTGGAGTAGTCAACACAACCTTCAACGAAGTCAGAAGAAAGTGCACCTTCTTCTGCCATCTTCGGAAGTCCTGCCCTTCGAACTTCTCCAGTTTGTCAACCTTGCTTGTCATATCCTTCATCGATCCACTTGCCATCTTCACAGAAATTAATTTGATCTTTGTTGGGCAATTTCGATTTGCCGGATGATCAGAGAGGCGTGTAATCACTCTCAGATCAAATTATTTCGGTGGTTCACCCGAAAAATTCAATCGGATACAACTCTGATTTTATGAGAAATTAAACCAGGGTATGTTAGTGTGTGTGAATTTTCGAACCAGAGGATTGTGACAAAAAAAAACTGTCTACGAAATTGGAATTTTTGGGGTGTAACTGCCTAGTGGCAGTTATCTTGATTTTCAGACAAAATTGCCAAAAAAACCGCCAATTTTTGTCATTTCGAAAATGTGACAAATTCCAGAAAATAAAATTTTCTAATGCAGTTTCATTAAGGCTCTACCCCTTGGACCCCGCCAGGGGCTGCCACCCCTTGGACCCTGCTCCCAGGGGCGCTGCCCCCTTGGAACCCCCGTAGAGTACGGGCTCCGCCCCGCCCGTACACTTCGAATTATAATAATCAAACAAGTGTGCACTTCCGCACCTCCTAACTTGCTTGATGTGTATTATTATTCGCTTTGATCACCAAGTCAATCCCCGATTACACTAAAATATCTAACAAAAGCCAATAAGTCAATAAGTTGTTTCAAAAAGCTTAGCATTAGCAAAAGATGCCTTAAAACACCCCTAAAGATTTGAAAAATAAATTAAATCCTCTAACTTACATGTGTACATGAAGAATAACCTACAGCAACTTTTACCAACCAAATCGCTACTCAAAACTCGTAATTGTTTTTGATAAAATAAGAAAAAATGTTCGTGACAACTTAAGTTAGCTCCCAACCACCATTCACATAATTTTGAGTAAATTGCCATTTTAGTCCCTGAGTTTTGTCCAAATTTGTCATTTTAGTCCAAATAGTTTTTTTTTTGCTTCTGGGTCCCTGACTTTTCCCTTTTGTTGCCATTTTGATCACATACACTAACTCCATCCAAAAACTCCATCTTTAACCAGGGGTATTTTGGGGATTTTCATTTTAAATGTTTTCAATTGCCATTTTGATCCAATTCCAAAAAATCAAAAAAATTTCAAAAAATTCTAAAAAATAATAAAAATTCTAAAAAATCATAAAAATTCTAAAAAATCCGTTTCGGCGCGAACCGTTTCGAACCCGAACCGTTTCGACCCGTACCGTTTCGACCCGAACCGTTTCGAGCTGAACCGTTTCGACGCGAACCGTTTCGACCCGTACCGTTTCGAAGCCGAACCGTTTCAAGCCGAACCGTTTCGAAGCCGAACCGTTTCAAGCCGTACCGTTTCGAAGCTGAACCGTTTCGAAGCTGAACCGTTTTGACGCGAACCGTTTCGACCCGTACCGTTTCGAAGCCGAACCGTTTCAAGCCGAACCATTTCGACCCGTACCGTTTCGAACCGAACCGTGCCGTATCGAACCGAACCGTTTCGAGTTGTACCGTTTCGACGCCAACCGTGCCGTATCGAACCGAACCGTTTCGGCGCGAACCGTTTCGAACCGAACCATTTCAGCTCGAAACGGTTCGGCTTCGAAACGGTTTGCGTCGAAACGGTTCGGGTCGAAACGGTTCGGGTCGAAAGGGTTCGGTTCGAAACGGTTTGCATCGAAACGGATTTTTTGGATTTTTTAGAATTTTTATGATTTTTTAGAATTTTTTGGAATTTTTTGGAATTTTTTTGATTTTTTGGAATTGGATCAAAATGGCAATTGAAAACATTTAAAATGAAAATCCCCAAAATACCCCTGGTTAAAGATGGAGTTAGTGTATGTTATCAAAATGGCAATAAAAGGGAAAAGTCAGGGACCCAGAGGCAAAAAAAAACTATTTGGACTAAAATAGCAAAGTTGAACAAAACTCAGGGACTAAAATGGCAATTTACTCCATAATTTTTTATAAACACTGCGGCCCAGACACAACCGAGCAACAGCCATTGCCCAGCAGAAAGTCGGCCCTCCAGAGAAAATTGTTTTGTTCGATTTTATCTTCTTTTTTTTTGTTCTCTTTTTCTTTTTCATCCAATAAAAGTATAAAAACCATCTCCGTTAATTACCAACATGTTAATATTTATAGCTTTTTTATCAATGGGTTTTCGTGGAAGAGGGATTTGAGATTAATCGTTAGATATATTATGTCGGTGCTCAGTAACAATCAATTTTCAAGGAGTAAATTACAAAACTCGTCTTTTATGTATGTTATTGCAAATCATGTCCTTTGTCAATAATTACATTAATAATACCTAATGTTTAGGGCTGCAAACAAACCGAACGAATATGAACAAGACCTTGTTCGTGTTCGTTTATTAAAAAATATATGTGTTCGCGAAGCGTTCACGAACACTTCTCGAACGAGATTTTATGTTTGTGTTCGTTTGTTAAGGAAATGAACTTGTTCGTGTTCGTTTGTGTTTGTTTGTTAATTTTAGGCAACGAACGTTGACGAACACAAATTAGCACAAATTAATGTTCATGAACACAAATGAAAACAAACGAACACAAACATCGTTCATGAACAGAATATATAATACACTGACACTTATTAGATATTTAATTTGTCGGAATTTTGAAGTATTTATATAATATAAAAACTAAAAACACTAATGAACTATCGAACACAAACGAATACGTTACCGAACGTTCACGAACATAAACAAATGAACATGACCCTTGTTCATGTTTGTTTATTTAACTAAACGAACGAAATTTCTTGTTCGTGTTCGTTTGTTTATACTTCCCGTCGAACGGTTCACGAATTGTTCGCCGAACGTTTGATTTGTTTGCAGCTCCACTAATGTTTACAAATCCTAACATGGTATATTCTTTACCCCAAACCAAGTTAATTTTCTCAGTCAATTTTAGACACGTGGGGCCCACGCAAAGGCATTAATGTTCTTTCACCTACCCATACCTATATGTTTCACACCCATAGTATCCACCATTGTACTGGCTTTGTGGGTAGGTGAAAGGACAATAATGTTCTTTACGTGGGTCTCACATGACTAAAATTAACTGAAAAAATTAACTGGGTTTAGGTTAAAAGATATAACATGTTGGGATTTGTAAACATTAGATATGATTAATGTAATTATTAAAGACAAAGGACATGATTTGTAATAACATAATTTACTCATTTTCAAGTAGCATATTTTATATGTCCGAACGGATTTCTTTCAAGAATATTTTGGAAGATTAATATTCACGAATTCAGGAGGTTAAAAGATACTTACTCGTGAAACCTTTTGTCTTTGTCTTAGGGGAGTGGAGGTGGTCACTAGTGATAGAATTCTATCACTCACAATATCCAATCAACTCCTGTCATGTCATCAGCCACTATTCTATCACTCACAAGCATTTTGAAGTGGCGGTGGTCATCACTAGTGATAGAAATCCATCACTCACAATTTTTTTTAATTTTTATTTTAAATTAGAACTTAACAATAAAACACTAGAATTATAAATTTCATTAAAATTAAAACATACTAGTTCAATTTAACATACTAGAAATATTTTAGGCTACAATTTAAAAAAAAAATACTAAAAAAACTCTACTCCTCGTCCGACTCATGAAACTCCAAACCTAAAGAACCTACTAGTTCGATTAAATTGTATCTCAACCGAAAGTGATTTTCTTCATCACACAATTCTTGTTGGATATTTTGTGGAACTTGAACTTGTGTAGGAGGATCCGGCACCCAATCCGGAGATATTGCACGTCCGTCTTCTTTGATTATCATATTGTGCAATATGATACATGCATACACTATGCTATGTATTGCTTTCTTGTTCATCGCACGAACCGATCGGTGTAGTATACCCCATCTACCCTTTAAAACACCAAATGCCCTCTCAACATCTTTTCTTGTCGATTCTTGCAATTTTTTTAACACGATTTCTTTAGCCTCGACAGGAAATGAAGGAGCTTTCACAAAAACAGACCATGACGGGTAGATACCATCCATAAGAAAAAAAGTCTCGTTTGTAATATCGTCCGTTAACATAGAAATGAGAGGAAGGTGCCGTACCATCCGTTACGTTTTGAAACAACGGCGACGTGTGCAACACATTGATGTCGTTGTTTGAACCTGGAACACCGAAATACGAATGTCAAATCCATAAATCATTCGACGCCACCGCTTCTAGTATGATGGTTGGTCTTTTGATGTCACCCCTAACATACGCCCCTCGCAACTCTCTTGGACAATTTTTCCACTCGATATGTGTACAATCGATGCTACCGAGCATCCCGGGAAAATGCCATCTAGCCTCATGTGCGGCGTAAATACGTGAGATGTCGTGGCTCGTCGGTTTACGTAAAAACTCTTTACCATACAACTTAATGACCGCGTTGCAAAAAAATTGCAAACATTCACGGGAAGTTCTAGACGCCATAGCTAGGTATTCATCATATTGATCGGGAGGGTTACCTGTCGCTAGTTGGCGAATGACGGACGTGCATTTTTGTATCGGCGTGAAACTTGGTTTGCCCCTCGCATCGTAACGTTCTTGAAACCATTCCTCGCTTGCTTCGATGTCTCCAACAATCTTTAAAAATAATTCTTTGGGTAAACGAAACCGATCTCTAAACGTTTCGGCATTGTAGAGCGGTTTTTCCACAAAATAATCGTTCATTAACACTTCGTTGGCACGTATACGATCACGGTCTACCATCTTCTTCTTTGGGCGGGACGAACTAGTATCAAGTTCGTTATACACCGACACAAAATATTTTAGCGTCTCATTGTCGGAAGACGACTCGGTATCGCTATCGCTAGACATCGGAAATGTCGAATCCGTAGGGAACTCCATTTGAGAAAGGTGTAGATTGTGTGAAATTGGTTTATGTTTTGATGTGTGTGAAATGGTTTAAAATGGAGATATATATAGATAAAAGGTTTAAAGTTTTTTTTTTTTAATAAGTTTACCGTTACATAACGGTCAAAAAAATCAAACAACGGTCGAAAGTTGGTCGAAATCATAAATGTTCAACGCGTGATATTTACGTGTTAATAATACCACACGTGACCAATGTGGTGGGAGTGATGGGTGGCCCCCACTCCCCTTATAAACCATTGTGTTATCCGGTTAAGTATTTTGAAGCACCACTAAAAATAACTTTAACCTAAACGTAATATTAATGTGTAACAAACACCAACTCGAAAACAACAGGTAATACTTAATTCTCTGGTAGCACATTATATACTGGGTAAGATTAAATAAAAAATTTATTTTGCCTAAATAGGATGAGAAAAAATCTTAACCATTCATTTTTCAAATCAATGGTTAAGATGAAAGTGTAGGAGGAAGGATGAGTGGAAGGGTATTTTGAGAAAATCATATTTATGAACTTTCTCTCTCCACATGCAAGGCACATGCATATTCCACCCCATTTTTTAAACGTTCATAACTTTTTATACGACCTTATTTTTACATAAAAATTTCACCGTAAAATCGAGCGTCTTTTTCTCTTTAATTTGAGTACCATATTACTATATAAAATATGAAGACTAAAAAAACTCACTAAAATGTGTTGTATTCTATGTTGTATAACATTTTTGTGCTGGATTTTTGTACTATATTTTTGTGCTAAATTTTTTTTGCTGAATTTTTTTGTCTTAATTTTTTTTCTCAATTTTTTGTGCTGGATTTTTTTGTACTACATTTTTTTGCTGAATTTTTTCGTTTGTGCTGTATTTTTTTTGTACTAGATTTTTTTGTGCTATATTTTTTTTACTAGATTTTTTGTGCTAGATTTTTTTACTAGATTTTTTTTTTGTATTTTTAAAAAACAAAAAGGACCAAAATACCCTTTATTCCTACTTATTAGGAGTGCCCACATATCATCATCACAGTCCTTCTTAGGCTACTTAGGCACTTTTTAGTAAATCATTCCCCTATTATATACATCCAAACCAAAAGGTTGTTAACACGTACATGGTTTGATTTTTTTTTCATGAAGCATGATAAACCATATTCACGAATCTCCATTAGTTACGCTCTTGAGGCATGTCTATTGAGTGAACTAGTGAGGATGTCCCCTCTCTACTTGTTTTATTTGTTTTGTGAATATATAAAATCATCGGGTAACCCTTTACCCAAAAAGAATTTCCATTAGTTACCATAAATAACAACTTTGTAAATTAATTAGGCAACCAACATATTTTCTTCAAAAGTTTCTTGATGAAGAACAACTTTTTATTTAGACATACGTTATGCGTAAATGAAGATTAAATAACAAACATAATCAAACAACAACATGTTATATATTTTTTGAACCGACATCAAAAGTTCATCACCCGGATAAACCAATGGCCACCCACACTCGTAAACATATACGATGCTGGTGACCAATCCACAACCATTCCAAAGAAAACACACCGTCTTGAAGGCGCGCACACACTATGGTAAAACCCTGGCTCAACTCAAAGCAGCTAACATGGTATATATAACTAACATGGTTAGTTGTATAAAAAAAAAAAAATAAACCAAGAAATTTGAAAAGGTATCTTCTTAGTATAACAACCTTTTATTTGAACATACATAAAGACGCATTTAAATCCTTAAATAGGAATAGCTCTATTGACGGTGGGGTAGACAACGTTGGCAGGGTGAGCCATAATACGGCGGCCTTTCATGTGGCGGAATAAGTACACCACCGCTCCCACCGGCCACTCTACTATCGCCGCCGCTGCAAAAGCCAAGAACCCCAACGTTGGCCCCACCACCTTGCACCGGCACGGGTTGCTCCTTGTTCCACACTGCACGCATTTCGGGAATGCCATCTTTGGTTGTTGTTTGCTGAAAGTGACGGTTTAGGGTTTCTTATTTATAGGGGTGATGTTGTAATTTTATAATGGGTATTATGGTGGCAGATGTGCTCATACGCGTTATGTGTTGTGTGTACGTGGCGGATGACTGGACACGTGGCAGAAGGTTAGTGAAGGTGATGCGGGATTCGGGGATGGGTAGTAAATCGGATTTGTTTTCTTTTATGCTTTTATGCTTTTATTTTTATATTATCGGTATCTTTTTCGTTAAGTGTACAAATTCTCATTCTCAACTACAAGTGTCGGCCGCCGACACGGTAATAGTTGTGGGATTTCATTGGGCTAAATGGGTGGCAGGATAACAGTGCCAGGAAGCTGCCTGACACTCCCAATTGGTCCAACAAATTTACGATTTTATCCCCGTTTAAAATTACGATTTTGCTATCAGTTAAAAATTATGTTTTCGCCCTCACTTAAAAATAAATTTACCCTTATGCTCCCAGTTAAATATTTCAATTTTGCCATCGGTTAAAAAATACGATTTTGCCCCGTTTCAATTTACAGTTTTGCCATTAGGTTTTGAACTGGGGGCAAAGATGTAATTTTAAACTAGGGCCAAAACCGTAATTTTAAAGTAGGTATAAAATAATAAAATGGTGTAAAATCGTAATTTTGAGCCGGGGGAAAAACAAAATTTTATTTTGAACTGGGGCGAAAACGTAATTTTGGCTGAGGGTAAAAGCGTAATTTTTTTACCGAGGGCAAAATCGTATTTTTTAGCTCGGGGTAAGAGGGTAAATGTATTTTGAAGTTGGGGCAAAACCGTATTTTTTTGACTGGGGGCAAAAACGTAAATCGTTTATCTTTATTTTCCTGCTCACATTACAAGTTTGCCCCAGTGTAAAATTACAGTCGTGCCGGCAACTTCCTGGCATTCCCCCGTTGGTCCATTTAGTTTACAGTTTATCCCCGAATTAAAGTTATGATTTGGCCCTCAGTTAAAAATTACGTTTTTCCCATCGTTTTAGTTTTTTTTACCAAAACTATAAAGGTTTTTTTTTAATTGTTTTACTCGATTTAATTTTTTTTCGTGTCAAGGAGTTGCCTAACACTAGCTCATTAGTCCTGAGAAATTACAGTTTTGCCCTGAGCCCAAAATTACGGTCTTATCATCGTTTTTGTTTTTTTTCCTAGCAAAATTATAGTAGTCTTTTTTTAATTGGTTGAGAATTATTCGGTCATCGCCCCGCAACGCGGGAGGGGCATCTACTAGTATTATGCTATTTTAGAAAAATCTTAAACACATTGGTTAGTTGAATAAGGATTAGGATCAAATACAAATAATCCTAATTGTAAGAAGGGTACAAAGACTTTAAAAAAAACCTACTATACAAAAAAAAAAAAAAAAAAAAACTTAAACATCCACCACCACCCAAAAACCTAAACCCCCACCCCCACCCACCCCCCTCCTCCATCACCCACCCCCAAAATTTTTTATTTTTTTTTTTACCGAGAGGGTGGGGGGTGGGGGTTTAGGTTTTTGGGTGGGGGTGGGTGTTTAGTTTTTTTTTAGATTTTTTTTTATGTTTTTGGGGGGTGGGGGTGTAGGTTTTTGGTGTGGTGGTGGGGTGGGGTGGGGTGGGGGTGTGTGTTTAGGTTTTGGGTGGTGATGTAATGGGTATAATTTTAGGTTATTGGACACTTGTCACTATATAAATCTTTCTTACACTTCTTACAATTCGGAGACTTTGTAGAATAACTTGACCCAGTTGAATAAATGGTTAAATTTGATTACGCATCATTACCTTTTTAATCAGAAAACAACATATTTCGTTCACCGAAATATATGTATATCGGCAAGCTACTAGTTCAAAATCAGGAACTTTCGCCCAACTCTTCACCACAAAACAAAAAACAAAGATACCTAATTGTTATTGCAAATTGAAGGCCACCCAATTCTCCCAAGCCAACCTGCCATTCTTCGACCTATGTTTGATCCATAAGAACGTTGTCGCTTGGACCTCACCAAAAATGCCTTCGACATGTATCCGTTTTCTTGAGAAAATTAGTTCATTCCGCGCCTTCCAAATCATCCAGCTGTCGCTAGAATTATTACACGCACCACCTTCCTTTTATTTTTAGTAACATTGAGAGTCTTGTATAATTGGAGAAGGCCTCTAACATTATATGCATACACACGAGAGATATCACACCATCTGCTTATTTTTTGCCATAATATCGTAGTCGCCAATCATGAAGTAAATAGGTGATCTGCGTCTTCCTCGATCTCTCTACACGATCTGCATAAAATTGACCCGCATGGTATCTTTCTTTTGTGTAATCCTTTTAGTGCCGGTAGTAGGTCTTGTTCCGCCTGCCACCCAAATAGATTCACCTTTTTTGGGACCCACATCAGCCAATCGTAGGGGGTAGTATGGTACTGCATATTGGATTAAAAAATTTCGACACGAAGACACCAAAAAGATCCCATCTGAGCTCGGTTCCCATCTCCACGTATCCTGACCTGAACTTAGTACGAGATTGTTTACCATTGCACTATAACTTTGGAATTCATTTCTTTCTACTTAAGTGAACGGTTCCTGTCTCCAATCCCACCCGCCAACCCTGTTTGCAATAAAGACATTTGCAATTCTCAAGAGTAAACAAGGCTGGAAAAATTTCCATGAAAGGTCTATCTTCATGTCATTTGTCGACCAAAAATGTAATACCTTCCCCATTATCCACTGCACCTTTGTCACGGCCCCCGACCCGGTGTGACCCGTTTCAGGAGCCGCGGGACAGAAATCCTGCGGTATTTTATTAATTGAGTTTAACAGCGGAAGTTTATTATCAGGATCTTTTTTAAACTGAAATATTTCCCGATTATTTTATTTCACAACTCGGGATAAAACCCCGGTAATTTACAATCATTTGATTTCACGAAGAAACCTTTTATTTTACAAAACATGTTTCTTTATTTTATACCGAGCCACTTCCTTGAGCTTGTAGTGCTTTATGGCACTTTTCCTAGATCATAACAGATCACCTGAAACATGTTTGAAAAAGGTTTTGTCAGCGGGAAATACTGAGTGAATCATTCTATTTTGCATAATGATGCATAGTTATCAATTACAGCATAAGAGCGATTACAATGGCTTCTATCTTATTTTTATCTGGCGTTCTGTCACAATGGTGACAAGTCACAATGGTGACGATGGTCATACCACTATTAGATCAATGAACCTAAATAGTGATGATTATCCCTGTAGGTCAATGAACCTAACAGTGATTATCCCGAGTAGGTCAATGAACCTAATTGGGAGAAAATTAGTAATGTGCACAATACCCCACTAACCAGTAATTCAAGATATCCACGACTTAGTCCCTGTAATTATAACTTTTGAAAATAATTTGAGGTATTGTAAAATAGTTGATAAAAAGAGAATGACTCACATTGTAGATTTAACGAGCAGAGTATAAGCCTACTGATTAGCCTTTTAACCTAAATTAATAATAGGCACACAATTCAGTCAGTAACTTAATACAACATTTACGATAACTCACGAGATCAAATACTCACAACGAATGACAAAGTGCGATACTTAAACATCCATCGAATTAACGACGAATGAAAAAGCATAAACCCTAATGTGGGCAGCACTTAAACATCCATTGGATATTTTGATCAATCGGACATTGAATCGTATCAGCGATCGAGTTAATACCCTGATTGCGGCGTCGATTAGTGATCCGTGTGTGTTAATTGTAGTAAAATTACAATATCTCAACGATAATTTTGAGTTTGAACGTCGAACAAACGCACAGAATCAAGTCCCAAACATTCCTATTTATACATGAAAAACCTTCCCCCTCGCGTGGCGCGAGGGGGTGTCGCGTGGCGCGAGGGGTGCCTACCCTTCATAGGGTAGCCCCGTGTAATAGTAGCCTTGCTGAGTTGGTCTTGCGTTCATTTTCATTTTACACGTAAAACTGTTAGGATAATACCAACTAGGGTTTACCCCCCCTGAGTTTTAGGGGCCCTGATCCTGATTCCGATTGTTCTGAAAATTTTAGGGTTTGTTCAGAATCACTTGGGTTTCTTAATTAGGGTTTCCTATTGGTCAATTAAAGTAATAATTAGTACTTTTTGATGAGAGTTGTTACATTCTCCCTACCTTAATAAAAATCTCGTCCTCGAGATTGAATGAATGAAGACCCTCAGATTCCAACTCCCAAGTGTATTCAGGGTACTATCTTTGAATTCCATTTTACTTGAACTAACACTAATCATTTGATCTTTCTATCTTTTATCTGAAGAGGTTTCGCCACAATTTTAACTTTTCGGTTACCTCTATATCTTGGAGAGGTATTACCAAAAATTCGTTAGATAGACATTTCTTGAGATTGGATACATAAAATACATCATGTACTCCAACTAACTCTCCGGGTATTTGTAAATGATAAGCAACTAGTCCTATATGTTGGATCACTGGAAATGGTCCTACGTACCTTGTACTTAACTTTCTTTTCTTACCGAATCTAACAACTCTTTTCCAAGGAGATACTTTCAATAGCATTTTGTCACCAACCCGAACTCCAACGCCTTTCATCTATTATATGTATAACTCTTCTGGCGATCTATAGCTGTCTTCAGCCTTTCCTTTGTGATACTGAATATCACAGTCGTAATCACTTAGGATTTTCATCCATCTCTTTTGTCTTATGTTTAATTCTTTTTGCCCAAATATATATCTTAAATTCTTATAATCCGTATAGACAGTAAACTTACTTCCATACAGATAATGTCTCCAACTTTTTTTAAGGCAAAAATTATGACTCCTAATTCTAAGTTATGAGTGGTATAGTTTCTTCGTTCTTTTTCAATCCTGTCTTGAAACATACGCAATTACCTTTTTGCGTTCTATTGACACACATCCAAATCCTAGCTTTGAAGCATTACCGTAGACTTCAAAATCTTCAGTTCCTTCTGGTAAGGCTAGGATTTTGTTAATTTATGCTTTAAGATCTTAAAGGCTTCTTCTTGCTTAGGTCCCCATTTAAACTTAACGGCTTTACAGGTTAACTTTAGTTAATGGTACAGCTATTTTGAAAAAATCCTTAATAAATTGTCTGTAGTATCCAGCTAAACCTACAAACTCCTAATTTCTATTGCTGATTGCGGAATCTTCCATTTGGTAATTATTACTATCTTATCAGGATCTAAGTGAATACCTTCATGATTCACCATATGACTTAGAAATTACACTTCTGGTAACCAAAATTCATACTTCGAGAATTTGGCGTAAAACTTTTCTTTTCTTAACAAAGTTAAGAGTGTATGAAGGTGTTCACAATGCTCTGTCTGACTTTTGGAATAAATAAGTATATCATCTATGAAGATAATTACAAATTTATCCAAATACGGTTTACAGATCCTATTCATCATGTCCATGAATGCTGCAGGTGCATTTGTTAATCCGAAGGGCATGACTGTAAACTCATAATGACCATACTTAATTCTGAAAACAGTTTTAAGTATGTCTTCCTCTTGTACTTTCAATTGATGATATCCGGAACATAGGTCAATCTTAGAAAAATATCTATTTCCCTGGAATTTGATTAAATAAATCATCAATCCTAGGTAATGGGTATCGATTCTTAATTGTAACCTTATTTAATTCCCTATAATCGATACACATTCTCATTGAACCATCATTTTTCTTTACAACCAACACTGGCGCTCCCCAAGGGGAAGAACTAGGTTGTATGAATCCTTTACTTAGTAATTCATCTAATTGCTTTTTCAGTTCTAACATTTCTGTGGGTGCTAACCGATAAGGTGCCTTGGCTATCGGTGTAGTTCCTGGAATTAGATGAATCTTAAATTCTACTTCCCTATCTAGGGTAATCCTGGTAACTCTTCTGGGAATACATCTGGGTATTCTGAAACTACAGAAATTTCCTTAAGTTCTTTATCTTTAGTATTAATGATTACTGAAATCATATATACTATTCCTTGCTTTCGTTCATAATTTAGCAACTTTCCTTACTTATATTAACTTTATGGGCTTACGTGGTTTTTCTCCTGTAATCAAAATTACTTCTCCGGTGGGTGATTGAATTTTTTATGGAATTCTGATCACAAAGGATTTGAGCATGGTTGGCTACTAACCAATCCATTCCTAATACAACATTGAGTTCAACTAATTTAATTGACAATAGTTTTGCAGAGAATTTATGTCCTAAAAGTTCTATATTTTTTTTTCTTGCAAAACTTTATCTATTTTAACTGAATTTCCGTCTGCCGTTTCAACTGTAAAAATTTGCCTAATACTGGTTAAATGTAATTTAAGAATTTGGCAGAATAAAGTACTTTGGTTTGCACCAGAGTCAAATAATACTTTTGTGTAAACATTTGTGAACTAAGAACGTACCGGCTATCACATCTGGAATCATCTCGGCTTCTTGAGTAGTCAGCTGGAATGCTCTTACATTCCTTTTTGCTCCTTCTGCAGGTTTGGCTTTATTGTCAGATGGTTTGTTCAGTTTTGGACAATCTGGCCTAAGATGTCCAGCTTCTCCACAGTTGTAGCAGACTGAAAATTTCTTCCTCCTGCAATCTTCTTCTTGATGCCCCGGAATTTTTCAAAAATTGCAATATCCTTTACATCTTCCAAAATGCTTCCTTTTGCAAAAATTGCAAAATGGACTAGTAGAAGATTGCCCATTCCCTCCTTTCTTGAAATTGTTATGGTTACCTGAACAGAATTCTTGGGTAATCTTTTGGGCTACTTCCTTCTATTTTCTTCTCTTGTTCGTACTAGTTCGTCAGTCAGAGTATTGGCTAATTCCACTGCATCATCAATCGTGCGAGGTTTCGCAGCCTTGACGATATTACGGATTTCGGAAATCAATCCCCAAATATAACGAGAAATAAGTACCGGTTCTGGCGAAGCCAGCGTTGGTACCACTCGAGCATATTCGAAGAATGTCGTAGTATACCCTCGACAATCTACATCCACCATCCGGTGGGTTAAAAACTTATTTGTCATTTGATCTTTTTCATATTCGGGACAAAATTTTCTTTCTACAAGACTCTTAAATTCTTCCCATTTCATATCATACGCCATCCTTCTTCCTTTTGCCTGTAACACCGTGTTCCACCATTCTAGTGCTCCTTCTTTGAAAAGGTTTGACGCGTACATGACCTGATCATCCTGAGCACATTTACTTATGGCAATTACTGCCTCGGTTTTCTCTAACCAACGTAGTGCAGCAGCCGCTCCTTCATTGCCTGCAAACTCTGTGGGTTTACAAGCAAGAAATTCTTTGTAAGTGCAACCAGGCGTTGCAGTTTTCCTTTTCTTAGGGAGCGGAGCTTGCCGTGGTTCATTATCATGATTAACATGATTATCGCCTCCATTTACGCTATTACTGAAGTTATCTTCAGAAATACGTTTACTAGGAACGATTTGTTGTGGTTCTATTGGATTTTTAATAGCAGCAACAATTTCTGGAATAGCGTTGGCTATCCCTTGAGTAACTATTGCTGGAATAGCGTTGGCTATCCCTTGAGCAACGATATTTTCTATATCCTGCCTGGTCATATATTGATCCCCCGGTTGTTGCTCAGATTGATTAACCTCATTAACTGGTTCATTATTAGCGTTTTCCATCTGATAACTAATTTATAGATAAATAATTAGTATAAAAGAAATAATCCAATGTTACAATTAATTGCACATAATCACGTAAACGAATAAACAAAATTGTAACTTTCTAAAATTTCATTTGTTTTATAGATTATATCATGCTTCTATATACAACCGTTTTATTATTTATTTTACACATACTGATTTTACTCTTACTATTACACAACCACAGTTTCATAAACCCCTATCCTTTGTCAGGTGATATTCTAGTAACGGCGTTCCTTCTCATCGTATTTCCAAGAGATCTGTCCCAAAATTTCTTGGATCCTATTCCCAGCATCCATTAATTCTTTGTTAAAATAACGGAGTTCAACCATATTCTCGTTACTCATTGGTGGATTTGGTAAAGGTTCTGGTTTGAACTTAGGCAAAAGCTTATGGGAATGGTTTTGTAACAGTATTTCATTATTCAACCATTCGTCTATTTGCGAGTGGATTGAAGGGTTTGGAATAGCTGGTTCTAAATTCATTGGTAGTTGTGTTTCAAGAGAATGAATAAAATCATTTTCATTAACAGGCTTAATAGTATCATCGTTTGCTATTATAAAATCTAGTTCTTCTTGAGATAGTAACCCCTTAATTTGCCTAGAGCTTTCCCCAATTTCCATTTTATTAGACTTGGGTTTCTCGAGAGGTAAAGCGTTGAATTCTATAGGCTCTTCTATGTCTGGTATATACCTATTGAAATCTCTGGAAACTTCTATTCTTACTGGATAAAGATTTAAATTCTGAAGGGCTTCTGACAGATCACTCATGCTGTTTAGCAAAATACACACAATCATTTAAGTTAAAAATTATATCAAATTTTATAGAAAACCTTTAAATATTATTTCATATTGGGTAACTATGAAACAACCGAATATAAAAACATACTAGGTTTTATTTACGAATTTATTTATTTACTGAATACGGTTTCTAGACTATAGATAATAAAGATGCTAAAACTTTGAGTCAGAATATTTAAAGATTTATATTTACTACTACAGTAGCTAACATATAAATATCTGCCCATACTGTTCAAAATTAGTCAGATAATAAAACATATAATCACAAAATAGCAATTAATAAAAAAATTAAGTATTTTCTAAATACTTAATTAGCTTAATCAGTGGCTCGATCAGTGGCTCTGATACCACCTTTTTCTGTCACGCCCCTGACCCGGTTTGACCCGTTTCAGGAGCCGCGGGACAAAAATCCTGCGGTATTTTATTAATTGAGTTTAATAGCGGAAGTTTATTATCAGGATCTTTTTAAAACTGAAATATTTCCCGATTATTTTATTTCACAACTCGGGATAAAACCCCGGTAATTTACAATCATTTGATTTCACGAAGAAACCTTTTATTTTACAAAACATGTTTCTTTATTTTATACTGAGCCACTTCCTTGAGCTTGTAGTGCTTTATGACACTTTTCCTAGATCATAACAGATCACCTGAAACATGTTTGAAAAAGGTTTTGTCAGCGGGAAATACTGAGTGAATCATTCTATTTTGCATAATGATGCATAGTTATCAATTACAGCATAAGAGCGATTACAATGGCTTCTATCTTATTTTTATCTGGCGTTCTGTCACAATGGTGACAAGTCACAATGGTGACGATAGTCATACCACTATTAGATCAATGAACCTAAATAGTGATGATTATCCCTGTAGGTCAATGAACCTAACAGTGATTATCCCGAGTAGGTCAATGAACCTAATTGGGAGAAAATTAGTAATGTGCACAATACCCCACTAACCAGTAATTCAAGATATCCACGACTTAGTCCCTGTAATTATAACTTTTGAAAATAATTTGAGGTATTGTAAAATAGTTGATAAAAAGAGAATGACTCACATTGTAGATTTAACGAGCAGAGTATAAGCCTACTGATTAGCCTTTTAACCTAAATTAATAATAGGCACACAATTCAGTCAGTAACTTAATACAACATTTACGATAACTCACGAGATCAAATACTCACAACGAATGACAAAGTGCGATACTTAAACATCCATCGAATTAACGACGAATGACAAAGCATAAACCCTAATGTGGGCAGCACTTAAACATCCATTGGATATTTTGATCAATCGGACATTGAATCGTATCAGCGATCGAGTTAATACCCTGATTGCGGTGTCGATTAGTGATCCGTGTGTGTTAATTGTAGTAAAATTACAATATCTCAACGATAATTTTGAGTTTAAATGTCGAACAAACGCACAGAATCAAGTCCCAAACATTCCTATTTATACATGAAAAACCTTCCCCCTCGCGTGGCGCGAGGGGGTGTCGCGTGGCGCGAGGGGTGCCTACCCTTCATAGGGTAGCCCCGTGTAATAGTAGCCTTGCTGAGTTGGTCTTGCGTTCATTTTCATTTTACACGTAAAACTGTTAGGATAATACCAACTAGGGTTTACCCCCCCTGAGTTTTAGGGGCCCTGATCCTGATTCCGATTGTTCTGAAAATTTTAGGGTTTGTTCAGAATCACTTGGTTTTCTTAATTAGGGTTTCCTATTGGTCAATTAAAGTAATAATTAGTACTTTTTTATGAGAGTTGTTACATTCTCCCTACCTTAATAAAAATCTCGTCCTCGAGATTGAATGAATGAAGACCCTCAGATTCCAACTCCCAAGTGTATTCAGGGTACTATCTTTGAATTCCATTTTACTTGAACTAACACTAATCATTTGATCTTTCTATCTTTTATCTGAAGAGGTTTCGCCACAATTTTAACTTTTCGGTTACCTCTATATCTTGGAGAGGTATTACCAAAAATTCGTTAGATAGACATTTCTTGAGATTGGATACATAAAATACATCATGTACTCCAACTAACTCTCCGGGTATTTGTAAATGATAAGCAACTAGTCCTATATGTTGGATCACTGGAAATGGTCCTACGTACCTTGTACTTAACTTTCTTTTCTTACCGAATCTAACAACTCTTTTCCAAGGAGATACTTTCAATAGCATTTTGTCACCAACTCGAACTCCAACGCCTTTCATCTATTATATGTATAACTCTTCTGGCGATCT